>OY754964.1:33515728-33625728 GCA_963576475.1 Molanna angustata | reverse complement strand
GACCAACACTGAAGTTGTCTTGGTCTTGGTCTTGATTTTGCACCCCAAGTCTTGTCTTGCATACTCGATCGAGTCTCTTGCATACCCAGTCTTAGATCTTTTACATGTTTTTTTCTGTTAAAATTCAGAAATTGCCATGAAATATAACATAATATTTCTTATTTTATAATTAAGAAAAAAATAAGTTTATAAAATTCTGGGAGACCGCAAGACTCTTGCTCACGCAAAGCTTGGTCTTGGTCTTGCAATGTCTGGTCTTGGTCTTGCACCCCTGCCCCCTAGACAGCGTGTCATTTAGCTCAAGAAAAGAAAAAAGAAAAGATAACTCAATGTATGGAAGTGACAGTTGCCAGTCACGTGACAACTGTCACTTCCATACATTGAGTTATCCTTTTTGTTTCTTTTCATGAGCTAAATGACACGTTGTCTAGGCACCCTGGTCTTAGTCATGCAGCAACACATGCGGCCTTGGTATTTTAAGTCTTGCAAGACCAAGACCAAGACTGCAAAACTTGCAAGACTTTTGCTGAACTACGTAAGATTTTATTTTATTTGTATTTCTTACGGGACACCCTAAAACAATGATAATTGAGAAGAATATGAACAATTTCTTAAGCTGCTGCCACACAGCATTAGCGACATTGAATTAATTGTTTTTTTTTTTTGATAAAAAATGAATATGTCCTTGTTAAAGAAGTACATATACATCTTCCTACATTCCCTAAAATAAGCATAAATTCTTGTGCTATAGGTGAACGAAATCGGTCGAGGCAGGATTCAAACTCGCAACCACTGGTAGGTAAACAAAGAAAATTACATGGGTAGATGTAAATAATGTACCTAGAACTATCCCTACGTAGGGTCAATTATGAGGTGCAAAAGTATAATTTAAAGATTTTTGAGATGTGGGGTGTATGTGTGTGGAGGAGTGAATGTGTGAATTGGGGTATGTACCTATACAGTAAAGTATTAAATGTACCTACTTAGTTAGTTAATGATTCTTTAACTGATCGTATATTTTTAAATACTAGTTGCATGTAGCATACGTATGAGATCCAACTGTCGATAGCGATAATACCTATGTGTAGTTAAAGAATACGCGCCAAACTAAAAACCTTAAATCGAAATAATTGAATATTTTTAGACATTTTTTTTTGTATACAAAACTAGTATGTCAGGATAAGAAAGTGTGAAGTTCAATCCTTTTTTCCTACCCCGAATAGGTACCTAAATAACTTGATGGTTGGCATGTTTGTATGAAGAGATATTGTGGTATCAGACAATAAGAGATATTGTGTTTTTTTGCCATACAAATTGTATGAAACGATGACGTGTACCTACTTTAAAAAAAATACTTTTATTACTCTTTTATAAAAATTGGCAAAAAAGGTTGAGATTTACCTAATGCTACAGTGTGTGATGACGCGGATATGAAATTAAAGATAAAGATTAAGTAGAAGTGAAAAGTGGACTGTATTTTTAAAGGGCGTTTCGTTGCAACCACTGCAAGGCAAAGGAAGGATAAAGGAACACTCACTTACTTGACTTTTCCTTGGTGCTCTGCCTTGTTAGATGGTCACAATTTTCACTAGGATCCCACACACACACACGCGGTAAGAAAACAATTATGGCGAATTTCGGTGAGTTATGAGGAGCGGTAAAACGGGTGAGATGTGGGTGGTGTCGACAGGACGCGGTTTTAAAGGAGACTCATTTTGGATGTAGGGTGGGCAGCAGTTGCAACAATATTATATGTCATTTGATATAAAAAATGCGACAATAATTATAATGACATATTGGCGTCAACATTTTCCCCGCCGTTAAAGGGTCACCTTTAAAAAAGTTAAATGCGTGATGCGAATATGTATGATGCGATGCGTGGAAGTTTAAATAAAAGTGAAATGCGTGATGCAAGTATGTATGATGCGATGCGTGGAAGTTTAAATAAAAAAAGTGAAATGCGTGATGCAAGTATGTATGTAGGATGCGTTGAAGTTTAAATAAAAAAAGTGAAATGCGTGATGCAAATATGTGTTATGTGTGATGCAATGCGTGGAATTATACATAAAAAAATATATATAATAAAGTAAATAATGTTAAATTATCATAGTATAAGATACTTAGTAATATTATATATAAAATAAAGTATACATATATACATCATATAATATGATGAAATTATTTTGAATTTTAAGGACTATCATTTGTTCAGATAACTCCGTATCGGTAGCGCTGATTGACAAGAAGTGTACACATAAGAAAGGCACAATTCACATAAATCATTACGCATACCTAAGGTACGCGGTATTTTTGTTTTATTAAAGAGTGGAAGCTCTGAACAGAACATATCCCAAATATTTATGATGCGGCTGTGCGGTTTGCCATTCCAGTCTAGTCTTAATAGCCATAGCTCTTTTCTTACTAATTTAGCGAATAGAACGACAGGCGCTACTGGTCCAGTTACGTCCCATATCTTAATAACAGTAGCTAATATAGTGCGTTTAATAAATTTCAAATAAGAAGCAATAAATATAAAATCAAAATTATTATTTATTTTTGAATAATTTACGCTCAAAATCCTATGTTGTGCGGTTTTATTAAATTTATAAGGAACATTAGCACTACGAATCGCGGAAATACTATTCAAAGCATTTTTAAATTTATTAAGTTTCTTCATGAAGCGAAGCGTATGGCATGACCTGAACATGAGTCCAAAACAAACCCTGTTAAAGTGATATGTTGTGAACTGATTCTGTGACTTAAGGCGATTAATTATAAGTCGGAAATGACGATCATGGACATTCATTGCCACTTGCAAAAACATCAGTTTACTATCAGCGGAGAGTGCTATATGAGATAGCTGAAAATGAAAAATAATAGTAAACTGATCACCTTGTAAATCTGGACTACAATAAAGTACATCATTGAGTGATGCATTCTTGCGTAATTTGGTCGTAGACATGACCTTTTGTGTTATTACGTAGAGCGGTATAATGATACAAGCGGGGTAAATTAAATCATAAGCGAGATAAATAAAATTATTAGCGGGATAAATTAATTTATAAGCGGGGTATGTTAAAGTATAAGCGGGATAAATTAAGTCATGAGCGGACGCGGGTGATAAATATTCTTTCTCGAGATATTTATCATATATAACTGCATCATACGCAGATCGAAAAAGGTATTCACTCTCAATCCTTTCCAAAGATAGAGTGAGCGGTACAGCGGATTGCGATTTATAAATTTGCCAGAAACCATTATTTGACATATTTATATCAAATTCGATAAAGTCAAATACTGTGGTACAGCAGGCTATAGTTAAATTTTCTTGGTTAAATAAAGCGGGAACAGTTTCCATAATAACGTAACTGATTGTAATCTGTATAGTGCGCAGAATTACAGCGGAATGGAAAAGTAACACGAAGACATCGATAGGTATTGAAAGTAAATTATTGTTAATTTTATCGACAACGAGCGACGTAATATTATATTTTATGTCTTTATTGTATTTCGATGAGAATTGAAAATAAACAAATTTATTTGTATATTTATTAGAGGCACCGATACCTCGAACCGATATATTATTTAGGTAAATATTTAATTTCAGTTTATTATAAAACTCTGATGTCACAAAGTTACTATGAGATGCACCATCTAATAAGCAACTAATGTTATGTTTAACATCATGAGCGTCATAAACAGATTCGACTGTCGTTGTGAGAAATGAAGTTGTGTTCTCGTTACGTTGGGCGCTAAGTGTGCGATTATCGTTTGATATATTCACACTAGTGTGCGACAATGCGTTAAGCGAGCAGAGCGAGTTATATTCAACTGTCGAAGTAAATACAATTGCAGCGACATGCAGGTCGTGCAGATGCGATAGAGATGGCTGTTCAACTGATAACTGGGTAAACAAAGACAGCCACGCGGTAAAGGACGTCAAACTGATCACGGGTGCGGAATTATGAGAAGTAGATGCCCTATCTGCGGCATGCGGATGGGGGAGAGGTGGCTGCACACCTGACAGTTGCGTGAATAAAGGCGGCAGCGAGGTAAAAGATGACAAACCGAGCACCAAATTAGGAACTGCGGTTGAAGCAGATCCATTACCGGTAACATGTAGCTTGTGCGGATGCGGAATATATAGATGTTTATCTGACGGTTGCATAAATGCAGGTGATGGCGAACCAGTGTAAGTCGAACGAAGCACAAGTGCGGAATTATGTAAAGCAGTCGAAGACAATACACTGGCGAAGGTATGCTGTATATGCGGATGCGGAGAAGAAAACTGCTCAAGTGACAGTTGGGTAAATGCAGATGGCGGCATGATTATGGATGACAAACCGAATGCGGAATTATACAAATCGGTTAAAAAATATGCACTGGTGGCGAAATGCGGTTTATGCGGGTGTGAGGAAGGTAGATGCTCACCTGACGATTGCATTACTGCAGGTGACGGCGTGGTTATGGATGTCGAACAAAGTGCGGAATGAAAATCGGTCGAAGAATATGCGCCGGTGGCGAAATGCGGATGCGAGGAAGGTAGATGCTCACCTGAGGATTGCATTAATCTAGGTGGCGGAGCGGTCATTGGATTTGAACAGAGCGCGAGTGCGGTAGTTAAATTAGATTCAGTAGTGGCGACATGCGGTTGATGCGGATGCGGGTTTTTTACGTCAATTAGACTTTCATCATATAAGCTATCGGGAGAATATATGTCTCTTGAATAGAAGTTCTCTTGGTCTAACGCCGTTTTTGAGTCAAATTCAATTTTTGACATAACATATTTCACTCTCCAGTACATGTCTTCGAAAGAATTCCACATGTCAAACTCTGGTTCTCCATTATTCAATCGCATATTTAAAATATTATACTCTTCCAACGTTTCATCAAACTCAATACGCAGTGTGTCAATACAAACTGCGGCGGAAATTATATCTAAATTATCTTGTACATTCTGCACCTTGGTAGAGCGATCATGAATCATTTGCAAGCACGAAAAAATATAATTCAGCTTTTCTAATGCTATTTGCAATAGTAAGCTCTTATCGACGTCCATTTTAAGAATTTATATTTTCTCTAATTGCGATATATTAAAGATGGTCTTAAATAATAGGCACGTCAAAATATGTATAATTAAAAGATAAGTAAGTATAAAAGATAAGAATTAAATTTTATAATGTGAAAATGTGTAGAAAGACGGCGCGGAAAATAAGCAATCGGGTAAAAGTAATTTAATAAATATAATTTAATAACATAAAAATATCAATTCAACAAATAATAATTTAACTTTAATTTTGAATACATAATATTAAACAGTCGGCGCAGATTCCGCTTGTTTCGTTCGGCCGAATTCTAACACGTTTTTATTATTATCGTTGATAGAAGTAGTACGTACCTATTGACTCGATGCAATACGAGAATATTTTTTATCGCCTTGGTCGAAACAGTTGACGATGTAACAAGAATTATATATCAAATTGTAGGGTACTTTAAAATATAATATATTTATTTCCGTGCAATATTTTAACACAAAAAAATAAGGCTATAAAATAAATATATATTGCGGTAGATTATGAACTAAATTAATAGTTTTAAATAAGAATATAAATATATAATTAGGGTTAGGTATATAATAAACATAGGTACTTATATAGATATAATGTAGGTATAATGCGGATTGGTTATGCACTTAAAAAATAAGTGCTTATTTAAATATATAGCGGAAATTTTATGTAAATGCGATTTGAACATAAATAAGTTTATATTAATAACCTTTTATGTTCATTTTACTATGGCAAATAGGTATATCGTGTCATAAATAAATGCGGTTTGAATATAAATAAGTTTATATTAATAACTATTTATATTCGTTATAAAGGATGCGGTTAACACGACATAAATATATGCTGAGTGGATAAATTATACAGAGCGGGTAGAATTATGTTTTATATTTGATGCGGGTATGTTATATAAATATATTAATAGCGGGTTGATATATAAATATTAGAAAGTGAGTAATCCTTTATATAAGTTATGATACAAATAGGTACATAATGGCATATCACATAGAAAATAATTATAAAGAAGAGCGATTTAATATATAATAAATATGTGGTGTATACGACAAATGTACCTACATTTGTATGTCCTGTGACATGTTATAAAAATAAATTAAATATGTATATTTAATATTATAATATACATTAATATATTTATTAATTGTAATATGTGTGAGATGTAAGTTATGAATGCGGTTCAAGAATGATATACCAAAATGTTAGCATATCCGTCTCGGATTGACCAAAATGAATATGAAATCCGACTCGTTAAGGACCAAAAAATGATGACGCGGATATGAAATTAAAGATAAAGATTAAGTAGAAGTGAAAAGTGGACTGTATTTTTAAAGGGCGTTTCGTTGCAACCACTGCAAGGCAAAGGAAGGATAAAGGAACACTCACTTACTTGACTTTTCCTTGGTGCTCTGCCTTGTTAGATGGTCACAATTTTCACTAGGATCCCACACACACACACGCGGTAAGAAAACAATTATGGCGAATTTCGGTGAGTTATGAGGAGCGGTAAAACGGGTGAGATGTGGGTGGTGTCGACAGGACGCGGTTTTAAAGGAGACTCATTTTGGATGTAGGGTGGGCAGCAGTTGCAACAATATTATATGTCATTTGATATAAAAAATGCGACAATAATTATAATGACATATTGGCGTCAACAGTGTGTATATATTTTATAGAAACTTAAATTACTTAATCAATTAGGTTCTTGAAATATCTGGAAAAATAAAGTAATAATTCAAAAGTTGATAACCACTGACGGAAAATAAATTCGAAATTCTGAGCATAAAAGTTTTGTAGGCCTAACATTTTATATTAACTTCTGAAATTTTGGGCTATGTGCATTGAGTGGATCAAAAGTTATAAGAGGGGATGGACACAAACACACAAATAAAAAAATAAATAAAATGTTCTACTCAGAATTCAGAATTCATCCATATTTATAATATGCTGCGAAGCCTCAGTTGGTGTTTTATGCATGCGAAAAGTCCACCACGTCATACAATTTTCTCACACGGGACTAAGGTTAATACTGTCGATTTATTGAAAGAAATAAATTCTCTCGAACAAATTGACAGTTGGATTGTTTTATAATGGTGCATATAATGAGTTAAGAAAAATATGTAATTCTAGTTCACAAGTGTCTAACACAATTTTATTGCATTCAGTGTTAGGTAAGTTTATCAAGTAGGTATACCTACATATTATGTATGGTGCCCTACTAAGTAAAGCTATAATTTATAATTTGTAATAATTATCGATTATAAATTCTAGAAATGAATATCATTGTTATCAGGTTGGCAATAAATCAATATGCATATACATTTACTCGCATTTTTATTATTATGTGTATTTTGTAATTGCCAGTGTAAAAATGCTAATTTTTCTTACAAATAGTGACAACATTATTAGATTTTTGCATATGAAGAAAATAAGAAGAGTCCGTAGAACTCTAAAACCTTCTGCAGACACTGCACGATACAGCATGCTCGCTGTTCACTGAATGTGAAGATAGAGTGCATCGTATATTTGACAAAAAGTCTTGAAAACCCTGAAATTGCTCTTTGTGACAACAAGATTCGGTTCTGATTCCTATTTCGATTCCACAGCCCCGCGAATATTTCCAAATGCAAATAAATTGGCACGATTATAGTTATGACAAAGGCATTAAAGTTCAGTGTTGAATTTCCTTTTGATCGCAATAGAGTTGCAAAATAAACAGAGTGCAAAGATCCGCTGATTGAAATCTTGGCTGGTTGGTTGTGAAGACAAGTGGGCTGTATTACAAGGACAACTGGCAAATACACTTATATGTATACTTATTATTATATCATACTTAAGTTAGAACGGATATTTATTAATAGCATTTGTTTGGTACATTGTCTATAGTAAAAACGATACAAAAATATACTTTTTTTCAATTTTATTTATGAAAATTGTACATACATACACTATTTGCAACTGATGAAATATTGCAGTTGAAATGAAATTGCTGAGACGAATAATACGTCACAAGACGATATATAATTGGGCGAGAAATGAGGACATTAGGAAAGAATGTAAAATACCGAAATATGTCATCAATAGAATGAAAGTGAAAATATAGATGGTTTGGCCACATGGGGAGAATGAACGTGGAACGCCTGATCAAGAAAATATACAAATGCGGCCAGGAATGGAAGAGAGGTCGTGACCGTCCAAGAAAAGGATGGCTCGACCATGTGAACGAAATATTGAAAGAAGGAAATGTAAGAAGCCTGAACAACAGACGGAAATGTATGAGACGATATATGAATGTTGATGAGGCGATGGATGGATGCCAGGATAGAAAAAATACAGTGTTCGGTTCGATCTGTCTATCCCATGAGGTACATTTTTGTGTGTAATCGATTAGCAGAGATGACTGGAGACGATTCGTTTTGTCAATTGAAGGATCCATGGATCACAACCCTCAGCAGTGAAAAAACGAAGAAGAAGAAGAAGAATAGTTATTAATAATGAACCCTTTATTTTTTTCTATACTTCTTCTTTAATGGCACTACAGCCCAAATCGGGCTTTGGCTTCCTCCAACCATCCCTGTTCTCAGCCACTGTTCTCCATCCGGTCACTTGGAGAAGCTGGTTCGCATATTTGGTTACATCGTCTTCCCATTTCTGTCTTGGTCTTCCTATCCTCCTCTTTCCCCCCGGATGCCCCATCATCACCCTCTTGGGTACCCGGAAGTTTGGCATTCTTTGTACGTGTCCAGCCCATCTCAATCTCGAGAGCCTCATATGGGTTGAGATACTAGGGGCCTGGTTAATGCTGTATACTATACGGTCCAAGCATATTTTTAAACTGTCAACACTTTCTAAATTCTCTCATATGTTTTATTTGTATAAGTATACCTAATAGAAACAGGCTTCATTAAAATGAATTCAGTAAAAATTGTTTACCTTTCAAGAAAAAAAATCTACACTAATTTATATAGTGGATAATTTAGTAAGTAGGTATTAGTTTCAACCAACTCGTTTTCAATAGTGAATGTAATTTAAATTGTTTTATTCCAGTCAAAAATGGTTGGCAGATGACCGTAGAGAGATCAGGGGGCAGATTCCCAATTATAGATATACATATTTTATTTATTTTTATTTATTTATAATATACATGCCATTTTACCTAAAGGGATTTGACAACAATAACAAAGGTACCTATATAAAAAAATATACTTATATTATATATATATATATATATATATATATATATATATATATATATATATATATATATATATATATATATATATATATATATATATATATATATATATATATATATATATATATATATATATATATATATATATATATATATATATATATATATATATATATATATATATATATATATATATATATATATATATATATATATATATATATATATATATATATATATATATATATATATATATATATATATATATATATATATATATATATATATATATATATATATATATATATATATATATATATATATATATATATATATATATATATATATATATATATATATATATATATATATATATATATATTTAAGACAGAAAAAATAGAAGAGTACACATAGGTACACATCCAGACCATTGACACTCTCTTGCGCTTTGCTGTCAATTAGAGCTTTTGCTCTCCAATATGCTAGGGATAATATTTGCTTAGTATTTTCAAAGGGCCAGGACGTGATGGCATGGTGTGGGGACTAGCAGTGATGATTCACCCCTGAGCCGCGCATTTTTTTTAATATACAAAATAAATCATGTATTGTATTGCTGAGATGTACCTACCTATGTATAATAATTATTTTTAATAGTAACAAGAATCAAAAACATCACATTAAGATAATGTTTGACCGATTGTTCCTCCTACACACGATGAGGTAACATTATATAATAACGAAAATAGAAGATATAATGTCCGACATAGCAATATTTACCTGTGATAGTACCTATAGGCGTTTCACTAAGAACTGCTGATACCTACCTTGAATCTTAAGGTTTTGGTGTTTTGCCAATTGTGTATGATCATTATTATGTTATGATCTCATGACATTGAAGGCAATCAATGTAACAATAATAAATATAACCCAATGATATGACGTTGTTCGTCATTTCAATATAAAACTAATATTTATATTAGTTGCATGTAACACATGAGATCCAACTGTCGATGGCGTAAGTATGTGGATTGAAGAATACGTAAGGAACAATAAACCTTTAAATCCAAATTATTAAATATTTTAATATATTTTGTTTTCTATACAGTATGTATGTATGTCAGGATAAGATAGTATGGAGGTCAGTCCTTTTTTCCTACCCTGAATATTTAAACAGCTTGATGGTATGTATGAATGTTGAGTCCCCGTAGATATTGTGTAGTGTATACTGCCATGGCAGGGCATATGGCTCGACAGGGGGATACTAGGTGGGTACCCAGAATCCTACAGTGGAGGCCCTGGACCAAAAATAGAAGTGTCGGAAGACCCCCCAAAAGGAGGTCCGATGACATAGTTCAGCAAGCTGGAAGGACCTGGATGCGAAAGGGGAGAGACAGAGACGAATGGAAGAGGCCTACATCCAGCAGTGGAGGGAGGAAGGCTAAAGAAGAAGAAGAAGAAGTATACTGCCATACAAATTGTATGAAACGAAGTCGTTACTAAATTCAATTTTTACAAAAAATGTTAAGAAAGGTTTAAGATATAGGTATCGATATATTATGTACCTATATTTTATATAGAAAATTAAAAAATCTAGTTGAGGTGTTTCGACGTTTTTGGATATTTCAAAAAAATGATAATATATGTAGGTAGTCAAACATGTAAGTTTGTCATTTTAAATGATTTACTTAGCAAAAAAAAAATTGAAAAACCCTGGAATTTTTTCATAAAAACTAGTTTGAGATATACTTAATTCACCTAAATTTAATCTATTTCAATGTAGCATTACAGCAGCGAGATGTATTCTTAGTGCAAATATTTTAACACTATGTAATTTATTTATTTGTCAACATTAACCAAAAAAATCTAATTCAGTTCTAAATTTACGTATGTACTTTTCTGTTTTCGTGCATTTTCCTCTTATTTAATATTATATTTACCTCGGTTGTAGGATGAAACTTTATCTGTTACAGAAACATAATATTATACTACCTATGTTATATTTTTCATGGTATGGTCTATCAGCGGAGACTTCTAATTGGCTGTTAAATTATTATATTAAAAGTAACACTGATTCATATCTGTTAGTATTTCGAAAATTTACAAAGAAAATAAAATATTGTATTATATTTGTTTATACATAAGAAAAAATCAGCGTTCTAGCTTTTATGGTTTTTGAGATTATGGATTTATGGAAATATAAAATAAAAATGTTGATAGCAAAAATTCAAAATTCTGAGTACTTATAATTTTTTTGTAAGCCAAAAACTGTAATAAAAAATAGATTGACGCATCTTTATCCTTCTCTCTGGACCACATAAAAAATGTTCTTATGACATGAATTTTAGCAAAAGTTGTATCGAATGCTGACTCTATGGTATCTATGTATAATATAACACTTCGATTATGTAGGTACACTTATGATTATTTTCAAATATATTAAGATTTGCACTTTATTAAATATTAAGATTAATTTTGATTTCGTATGTAGTCGGTAAAAACTTTCAATATTTTAATTTTATTACTCTAAAAACATCAAATTCAACTTTCACGTCTGTGTACATTCTCTGACACTCGGGTAGCTAACAAAATCCTTTCTCTCATATTATTTGTGTCTTTTGATGGTGAAATAATACAATGGGTGTATTTGTAGGCAGTATTGAATATCTTGAATGTTCTATTTTATTCAATATCAACAGCTTAAGATGGCTGCTATTATACCTACTTACATATATATATATATATATATATATATATATATATATATATATATACCTACGTACATAGGTACATAGATCATTAAACATAATACTAACATGAACACGTTTAGTTCGAAAATGAGAGGTATAGAGTTCGCGTTGGCGAATCCACACAAACAAGAACAGGCCACATTGCAGTTTATACAGATTTATGCAGTATATACAGATTTATGCAGTTTATACAGATTTACGCAGTTTATACAGATGGCATATAAACCTAAACACCCCAATTTGAAATCAAATTTCTCAAATATCATATAGTGTGTTTCAAAAAAATGATACCAAAAGTATTTTCTCTAGTGAATGTTCGTCACATAATTTAAAAACTAATTATAATTTCCCCTAAATAAATTATTAAACATATCGTTTTTTTAATAATAGATAATTATTATAATAGATACCTACTTCCTTGCACACCCCGCGCAAGTGGCGAGTTGATTGCCATGTGGCAATTTATTCAAAATAACTTGTATTTCCAGCCCAGACAAGCAATATTAGCGTGAGTTATTAATTTAAATAATTTATCCCCTGCTGGGTATCGAACCCAGGACGCCCGCACAGAAACCAAACGGCTTATCAACTGTGCCCGGTAGTGGTTTAGAGTAAATGAAATATGTAATATCAGAAGGTTCCAATGAATTTGACAAGTATTGTTACTCGACCGCCTTGGCACAATTGGTAAGCCGTTTGGTTTCTGTGCGGGCGACCTGGGTTCGAATCCCAGCAGAGGAGAAATTTATTTAAATTCATTTCTCGCGCTAATTTAGCTTTTCTGGGCTGGAAGCACTGGTTAGTTGGAAGAAATTGCCATATGGCAATAAACTCGCCAATTGCGCAGGGTGCAAGGAAGTGTTTATTATTATTACTATGTCACGGCGGTCGGCATAGTTGGTAAGCCGTTTTTATAACTTTTTTTTAAATAACTCCATAGCTATATATCGTAGAGAAATAAATATTTTGTGTGCTTAAAGAGTGCAAAAAATGAATGTGAATTTTTTTTATCTCAAGTCAGATTCGTTCTTAAAATGCAAAAAGACAACAAATTTGGGTTTCCGATAGTTTAAATCTCGTATAATCCCTTTTTAACGCACGCGATAGTTACCCTTACTAACACGTAATTTCATAGTGCATTGTACGATTTTAATATACTTACTATGTTTTCAGTCACTAGATTTAGAGTTATAATATATGTATGTCCTCTTGAAATAAGAACTCACATTTTGTGTAACGTATGTACAATTTATAAACATCAATACGAGATTCACCAGTACCATTAAAGCATTGAAGATACAATGCCAATAAAAAATACGCTTAAGAATTGAAAAAAACTCTCCACTCTAGGCATAGTAGATAGGAATGAAGGATTAAAAAATACGAAACAGAAAAAAGTTAATGGATTCTAAATCTATGTTAGTCGAATTTTTTTTTAGATTCTTTCAGATGGACAGAGGGTGCAAGACCGTTGGCCGTCTTGTATTTGCTCATCGCTAAAAATAATGTTGTATCACTAGTTGCATGTAACACATGAGATCCAACTGTCGATAGCGATAGTATGTATAGTTGAAGAATATGTACCAAACTATAAACCCATAAATACAAATTATTTATTATTTTATGATATTTAGTTTTCTATACAACACATGTACCTAGGTAGTCAAGATGGGATAGTATGGAGGTCAGTCTTTTTTTCCTACCCGGAATATGAAAACAGCATGATGGTATATGTATATTGTATGTTTAGAGATGAAGTATCAAACTATTAAGTCTTCTTTGATATTGTGTATAGGTGACTACCATACAAAATGTATGAAGCGATGTCGTCACTAAATTCAATTTTTAAATAATTGTTAAAAAAAAATTGAGATCTTCTACTACAATGTTTATATTTTTTATAGAAAATTAAATTATCTACTTGGGGTGTTTCGGCTTTTTTCGATAATTGTAAAAGTTTTGGAAATATAGGCAGTTAAACTCATAAATTTATAATAAAAAAAATATTTTTCTTAATAAAAAATGTTTGAGAAACCCTGGAATTTTTTTGAAAAAACTAATTTGAGATTTTGTATTTTTCTATGTTTGTACCAATTTTCAGCGTTCTAGCGTTTATGGTTTCTGAGATATATGGAAAAATAAAATAAAAATTCAAAAGTTGATAACCCCTGATTGAAACAAAAATTCAAAATTCCGAGTATAAAAGTTTTGTAGGCCTGTAACTGTTTATATATTCTGAAATTTTAGGCTCTGTAAATTGAGCGGATCAAAAGTTATAAGGGGGGGACGGACACACACACAGACACATAGACACACAGACACACAGACACACACACACACACACCCTTGTTCGCGGATGTCCCATTGTGAAGACCTTTACAAAATTACCGATTGTGCGGTCCTACCTTTCCCGTTGATTTAGCAATATTTGAGCTGTGGAACCCGCGAGTGTTTTCTCCCTCCAACGCAGCTATCTATCAGGAATTTTTATACACTCGAGTGGTACGGAGATATCGTCATTCGAAGAACGTGACAAAAATGCGGATTCCGCGGACGTTTGGTAACATAGCGTCTGCATAATATCATAAACAAACTTATTAACACACTGTACTTACATTACAATAAATTCGTACGAAATCACACACACTGTCCGCATTTTCATATAAATTCGTACGCAATTACACAGCGTCCGTATAATATGATAAACAAACTTCCCCTCACACACCGTCCCCTCATTACAAGAAATACGTACGAATTCACACACTGTTCGCATGTTCATGCAAATTCGTACTCAATTACACACCGTCCGCATAATATGATAAACAAACTTATTAACACACCGTCCCCACATTACCTTTTTCATGTAAATTCACATACAGTCCCTGATGTAATTATTAGCCCACCCTGGTATATTTGGTACATTATGACTTTTTCCTCTTGTTATTAATACATATCTTAATTCATGCAAAAACAAAATATTGAATATTGTTTTGGATATATTTTATGGTTCATTTTAATTGTTGGCAACACTAATTTATTATTAGGTTGGCAACATTTACACATGAAACTATGTAGGTACGTATGTCAGGATAGTATAATGTGGAGTTCAGTCCTATTTTTCCTACCCCGAATGGGTAAACCACTTGATGGCATAATATTATGAAGATTAATTAGATAATCAAACTAAAGTCGATCAATGAGTCCTCGTGTCGTTTTCCATACAATTTGTATTGAATGTGGTCGTGACTAAATTCTTTTTTTGTAAAAAAATGAAGTAAATACATTTCAATTGAAAACTTAGACACATATAATTATCTCTTACTTATATATAAAAAACCGACATCTACATGAACGTAATCAATCAAATCTTTCAAATTGCTCTCAGGCTATAGATTATTTTTATGTGTTTAGCAATTTAATAGTAAAGTTCATCATAAAAATATATTTAGGGATTGTCAATCTTTCAAGAAGACAAATATGCTCTTACTATTTACATATAGTTGAGAGTTGATGGTTGGCCACAACCCTCTCGTTTATTATTAAAACCTGGGTTACATATAATAATTCGACGTGATTTTATGTTCAGTGAAAATTCTGACAAAAGTTGACCGATTTCGATGATTTTTGTTTCCATTGGAAAGGTGATATCTTCTGATTAGTCGCTTTATAAATTTCTTGAGGTGTGATAAAGGTAACCACTATCTAACGCACGATTTTTCAACTTCGGCTGTACGTTACGCGATCGGCTAATATACACATTTGTGTAATATTTAGGTACCTACCTATGACAGAATAAGAAATGAGATGTATGATTGAAAGAGATATCGTGAGTAAATGCCCTTAGGTGGTTTAGCCACGTAGAAAGAATGAATGATGATCGACTGACGAAAAAAGTATATAAGGGTGATAAAAGAGGAACGAAAGGTAGAGGTCGGCCAAGGAAAAGTTGGCACGATCACATTAATGGAATTTCGAAAGATGGAGGTGTCAGAAGTAAGAATAATAGCAGAGCGTGTATGACACGATGCATGAACGTGAATGAAGCGAGAAATGTATGTCAATATAGAGGAATCTAGTGTTCGGTCCTCTCTGCCTACCCCAAATAGGTAAACGGCGTGATGGTATGGTACCTATGACAATCGCGTGAATTACAATATGACTATAGATATATATTATAATTGTTGCTTGTTATGAAACGATCTTATATGTTTTGTGTATGTTAAATATTAATACATGAGATCCAACTGCCGATGTCTTGAGTATGTGTAAATGTAGGTATATGAATAGTTAAGCGGTGTTGAGGTGAGACATTCACGAAGACGTTGCTATATAAATCATTCAAAATTATTATTATTATTACTTTTATGTTAAAAATATATTTAGGGATTGATTGTCAATCTTTCAAGAAGACAAATATGCTCTTACTATTTACATATAGTTGAGAGTTGATGGTTGGCCACAACCCTCTCGTTTATTATTAAAACCTGGGTTACATATAATAATTCGACGTGATTTTATGTTCAGTGAAAATTATGACAAAAGTTGACCGATTTCGATGATTTTTGTTTCCATTGGAAAGGTGGTATCTTCTGATTAGTCGCTTTATAAATTTCTTGAGGTGTGATAAAGGTAACCACTATCTAACGCACGATTTTTCAACTTCGGCTGTACGTTACGCGATCGGCTAATATACACATTTGTGTAATATTTAGGTACCTACCTATGACAGAATAAGAAATGAGATGTATGATTGAAAGAGATATCGTGAGTAAATGCCCTTAGATGGTTTAGCCACGTAGAAAGAATGAATGATGATCGACTGACGAAAAAAGTATATAAGGGTGATAAAAGAGGAACGAAAGGTAGAGGTCGGCCAAGGAAAAGTTAGCACGATCACATTAATTGAATTTTGAAAGATGGAGGTGTCAGAAGTAAGAATAATAGCAGAACGTGTATGACACGATGCATGAACGTGAATGAAGCGAGAAATGTATGTCAAGATAGAGGAATCTAGTGTTCGGTCCTCTCTGCCTACCCCAAATAGGTAAACAGCGTGATGGTATGGTACCTATGACAATCGCGTGAATTACAATATGACTATAGATATATATTATAATTGTTGCTTGTTATGAAACGATCTTATATGTTTTGTGTATGTTAAATATTAATACATGAGATCCAACTGCCGATGTCTTGAGTATGTGTAAATGTAGGTATATGAATAGTTAAGCGGTGTTGAGGTGAGACATTCACGAAGACGTTGCTATATAAATCATTCAAAATTATTATAATCAAACTAAAGTCGATCAATGCGTTCTCGTGTCGTTTTCCATACAATTTGTATTGAATGTGGTCGTGACTAAATTCTTTTTTTGCAAAAAAATGAAGTAAATACATTTCAATTGAAAACTTAGACACATATAATAATCTCTTACTTATATATAAAAAACCGACATCTACATGAACGTAATCAATCAAAACTTTCAAATTGCTCTCAGGCTATAGATTATTTTTATGTGTTTAGTAATTTAATAGTAATGTTCATCATAAAAATATATTTAGGGATTGATTGTCAATCTTTCAAGAAGACAAATATGCTCTTACTATTTACATATAGTTGAGAGTTGATGGTTGGCCACAACCCTCTCGTTTATTATTAAAACCTGGGTTACATATAATAATTCGACGTGATTTTATGTTCAGTGAAAATTCTGACAAAAGTTGACCGATTTCGATGATTTTTGTTTCCATTGGAAAGGTGATATCTTCTGATTAGTCGCTTTATAAATTTCTTGAGGTGTGATAAAGGTAACCACTATCTAACGCACGATTTTTCAACTTCGGCTGTACGTTACGCGATCGGCTAATATACACATTTGTGTAATATTTAGGTACCTACCTATGACAGAATAAGAAATGAGATGTATGATTGAAAGAGATATCGTGAGTAAATGCCCTTAGATGGTTTAGCCACGTAGAAAGAATGAATGATGATCGACTGACGAAAAAAGTATATAAGGGTGATAAAAGAGGAACGAAAGGTAGAGGTCGGCCAAGGAAAAGTTAGCACGATCACATTAATTGAATTTTGAAAGATGGAGGTGTCAGAAGTAAGAATAATAGCAGAGCGTGTATGACACGATGCATGAACGTGAATGAAGCGAGAAATGTATGTCAAGATAGAGGAATCTAGTGTTCGGTCCTCTCTGCCTACCCCAAATAGGTAAACGGCGTGATGGTATGGTACCTATGACAATCGCGTGAATTACAATATGACTATAGATATATATTATAATTGTTGCTTGTTATTAAAACGATTTTATATGTTTTGTGTATGTTAAATATTAATACATGAGATCCAACTGCCGATGTCTTGAGTATGTGTAAATGTAGGTATATGAATAGTTAAGCGGTGTTGAGGTGAGACATTCACGAAGACGTTGCTATGTAAATCATTCAAAATTATTATTATTATTACTTTTATGTTTTATACTAAATACCTACTTGGAATTGACTAATTTACAGAAGGTACCTACAGTATTGCAGCTACAAATGTAATGAAATATCAATTTTATATGTAGGTATATTTAAAAATAAATAAATATATAAGTAGATAAAAATAATATTTGAAAAATAAGTATTTACCAAATAATTAAACCTGAATCGAAATTATAAAATATAATATGTTTTGTATTATATAATATATCTAGGTACATATAACTATCATAAACTATGTAGGTACGTATGTCAGGATAGTATAATGTGGAGTTCAGTCCTTTTTTTTCCTACCCCGATTGGGTAAACCACTTGATGGCATAATATTATGAAGATTAATTAGATAATCAAACTAAAGTCGATCAATGAGTCCTCGTGTCGTTTTCCATACAATTTGTATTGAATGTGGTCGTGACTAAATTCTTTTTTTGTAAAAAAATGAAGTAAATACATTTCAATTGAAAACTTAGACACATATAATTATCTCTTACTTATATATAAAAAACCGACATCTACATGAACGTAATCAATCAAATCTTTCAAATTGCTTTCAGGCTATAGATTATTTTTATGTGTTTAGTAATTTAATAGTAATGTTCATCATAAAAATATATTTAGGGATTGTCAATCTTTCAAGAAGACAAATATGCTCTTACTATTTACATATAGTTGAGAGTTGATGGTTGGCCACAACCCTCTCGTTTATTATTAAAACCTGGGTTACATATAATAATTCGACGTGATTTTATGTTCAGTGAAAATTATGAAAAAAGTTGACCAATTTCGATGATTTTTGTTTCCATTGGAAAGGTGATATCTTCTGATAAGTCGCTTTATAAATTTCTTGAGGTGTGATAAAGGTAACCACTATCTAACGCACGATTTTTCAACTTCGGCTGTACGGTACGCGATCGGCTAAAATACACATTTGTGTAATATTTAGGTAGGTACCTACCTATGACAGAATAAGAAATGAGATGTATGATTGAAAGAGATATCGTGAGTAAATGCCCTTAGATGGTTTAGCCACGTAGAAAGAATGAATGATGATCGACTGACGAAAAAAGTATATAAGGGTGATAAAAGAGGAACGAAAGGTAGAGGTCGGCCAAGGAAAAGTTAGCACGATCACATTAATTGAATTTTGAAAGATGGAGGTGTCAGAAGTAAGAATAATAGCAGAGCGTGTATGACACGATGCATGAACGTGAATGAAGCGAGAAATGTATGTCAAGATAGAGGAATCTAGTGTTCGGTCCTCTCTGCCTACCCCAAATAGGTAAACAGCGTGATGGTATGGTACCTATGACAATCGCGTGAATTACAATATGACTATAGATATATATTATAATTGTTGCTTGTTATGAAACGATCTTATATGTTTTGTGTATGTTAAATATTAATACATGAGATCCAACTGCCGATGTCTTGAGTATGTGTAAATGTAGGTATATGAATAGTTAAGCGGTGTTGAGGTGAGACATTCACGAAGACGTTGCTATATAAATCATTCAAAATTATTATTATTATTACTTTTATGTTTTATACTAAATACCTACTTGGAATTGACTAATTTACAGAAGGTACCTACAGTATTGCAGCTACAAATGTAATGAAATATCAATTTTATATGTAGGTATATTTAAAAATAAATAAATATATAAGTAGATAAAAATAATATTTGAAAAATAAGTATTTACCAAATAATTAAACCTGAATCGAAATTATAAAATATAATATGTTTTGTATTATATAATATATCTAGGTACATATAACTATCATAAACTATGTAGGTACGTATGTCAGGATAGTATAATGTGGAGTTCAGTCCTTTTTTTTCCTACCCCGAATGGGTAAACCACTTGATGGCATAATATTATGAAGATTAATTAGATAATCAAACTAAAGTCGATCAATGAGTCCTCGTGTCGTTTTCCATACAATTTGTATTGAATGTGGTCGTGACTAAATTCTTTTTTTGCAAAAAAATGAAGTAAATACATTTCAATTGACAACTTAGACACATATAATAATCTCCTACTTATATATAAAAAACCGACATCTACATGAACGTAATCAATCAAAACTTTCAAATTGCTTTCAGGCTATAGATTATTTTTATGTGTTTAGTAATTTAATAGTAATGTTCATCATAAAAATATATTTAGGGATTGTCAATCTTTCAAGAAGACAAATATGCTCTTACTATTTACATATAGTTGAGAGTTGATGGTTGGCCACAACCCTCTCGTTTATTATTAAAACCTGGGTTACATATAATAATTCGACGTGATTTTATGTTCAGTGAAAATTCTGACAAAAGTTGACCGATTTCGATGATTTTTGTTTCCATTGGAAAGGTGATATCTTCTGATTAGTCGCTTTATAAATTTCTTGAGGTGTGATAAAGGTAACCACTATCTAACGCACGATTTTTCAACTTCGGCTGTACGTTACGCGATCGGCTAATATACACATTTGTGTAATATTTAGGTACCTACCTATGACAGAATAAGAAATGAGATGTATGATTGAAAGAGATATCGTGAGTAAATGCCCTTAGATGGTTTAGCCACGTAGAAAGAATGAATGATGATCGACTGACGAAAAAAGTATATAAGGGTGATAAAAGAGGAACGAAAGGTAGAGGTCGGCCAAGGAAAAGTTGGCACGATCACATTAATGGAATTTTGAAAGATGGAGGTGTCAGAAGTAAGAATAATAGCAGAGCGTGTATGACACGATGCATGAACGTGAATGAAGCGAGAAATGTATGTCAAGATAGAGGAATCTAGTGTTCGGTCCTCTCTGCCTACCCCAAATAGGTAAACAGCGTGATGGTATGGTACCTATGACAATCGCGTGAATTACAATATGACTATAGATATATATTATAATTGTTGCTTGTTATGAAACGATCTTATATGTTTTGTGTATGTTAAATATTAATACATGAGATCCAACTGCCGATGTCTTGAGTATGTGTAAATGTAGGTATATGAATAGTTAAGCGGTGTTGAGGTGAGACATTCACGAAGACGTTGCTATATAAATCATTCAAAATTATTATTATTATTACTTTTATGTTTTATACTAAATACCTACTTGGAATTGACTAATTTACAGAAGGTACCTACAGTATTGCAGCTACAAATGTAATGAAATATCAATTTTATATGTAGGTATATTTAAAAATAAATAAATATATAAGTAGATAAAAATAATATTTGAAAAATAAGTATTTACCAAATAATTAAACCTGAATCGAAATTATAAAATATAATATGTTTTGTATTATATAATATATCTAGGTACATATAACTATCATAAACTATGTAGGTACGTATGTCAGGATAGTATAATGTGGAGTTCAGTCCTTTTTTTTCCTACCCCGAATGGGTAAACCACTTGATGGCATAATATTATGAAGATTAATTAGATAATCAAACTAAAGTCGATCAATGAGTCCTCGTGTCGTTTTCCATACAATTTGTATTGAATGTGGTCGTGACTAAATTCTTTTTTTGCAAAAAAATGAAGTAAATACATTTCAATTGAAAACTTAGACACATATAATAATCTCTTACTTTTATATAAAAAACCGACATCTACATGAACGTAATCAATCAAAACTTTCAAATTGCTCTCAGGCTATAGATTATTTTTATGTGTTTAGTAATTTAATAGTAATGTTCATCATAAAAATATATTTAGGGATTGTCAATCTTTCAAGAAGACAAATATGCTCTTACTATTTACATATAGTTGAGAGTTGATGGTTGGCCACAACCCTCTCGTTTATTATTAAAACCTGGGTTACATATAATAATTCGACGTGATTTTATGTTCAGTGAAAATTCTGACAAAAGTTGACCGATTTCGATGATTTTTGTTTCCATTGGAAAGGTGATATCTTCTGATTAGTCGCTTTATAAATTTCTTGAGGTGTGATAAAGGTAACCACTATCTAACGCACGATTTTTCAACTTCGGCTGTACGGTACGCGATCGGCTAATATACACATTTGTGTAATATTTAGGTAGGTACCTACCTATGACAGAATAAGAAATGAGATGTATGATTGAAAGAGATATCGTGAGTAAATGCCCTTAGGTGGTTTGGCCACGTAGAAAGAATGAATGATGATCGACTGACGAAAAAAGTATATAAGGGTGATAAAAGAGGAACGAAAGGTAGAGGTCGGCCAAGGAAAAGTTGGCACGATCACATTAATGGAATTTTGAAAGATGGAGGTGTCAGAAGTAAGAATAATAGCAGAGCGTGTATGACACGATGCATGAACGTGAATGAAGCGAGAAATGTATGTCAATATAGAGGAATCTAGTGTTCGGTCCTCTCTGCCTACCCCAAATAGGTAAACGGCGTGATGGTATGGTACCTATGACAATCGCGTGAATTACAATATGACTATAGATATATATTATAATTGTTGCTTGTTATGAAACGATCTTATATGTTTTGTGTAGGTATGTTAAATATTAATACATGAGATCTAACTGCCGATGTCTTGAGTATGTGTAAATGTAGGTATATGAATAGTTAAGCGGTGTTGAGGTGAGACATTCACGAAGACGTTGCTATATAAATCATTCAAAATTATTATTATTATTACTTTTATGTTTTATACTAAATACCTACTTGGAATTGACTAATTTACAGAAGGTACCTACAGTATTGCAGCTACAAATGTAATGAAATATCAATTTTATATGTAGGTATATTTAAAAATAAATAAATATATAAGTAGATAAAAATAATATTTGAAAAATAAGTATTTACCAAATAATTAAACCTGAATCGAAATTATAAAATATAATATGTTTTGTATTATATAATATATCTAGGTACATATAACTATCATAAACTATGTAGGTACGTATGTCAGGATAGTATAATGTGGAGTTCAGTCCTTTTTTTTCCTACCCCGAATGGGTAAACCACTTGATGGCATAATATTATGAAGATTAATTAGATAATCAAACTAAAGTCGATCAATGAGTCCTCGTGTCGTTTTCCATACAATTTGTATTGAATGTGGTCGTGACTAAATTCTTTTTTTGCAAAAAAATGAAGTAAATACATTTCAATTGACAACTTAGACACATATAATAATCTCCTACTTATATATAAAAAACCGACATCTACATGAACGAAATCAATCAAAACTTTCAAATTGCTTTCAGGCTATAGATTATTTTTATGTGTTTAGTAATTTAATAGTAATGTTCATCATAAAAATATATTTAGGGATTGTCAATCTTTCAAGAAGACAAATATGCTCTTACTATTTACATATAGTTGAGAGTTGATGGTTGGCCACAACCCTCTCGTTTATTATTAAAACCTGGGTTACATATAATAATTCGACGTGATTTTATGTTCAGTGAAAATTATGACAAAAGTTGACCGATTTCGATGATTTTTGTTTCCATTGGAAAGGTGATATCTTCTGATTAGTCGCTTTATAAATTTCTTGAGGTGTGATAAAGGTAACCACTATCTAACGCACGATTTTTCAACTTCGGCTGTACGGTACGCGATCGGCTAATATACACATTTGTGTAATATTTAGGTAGGTACCTACCTATGACAGAATAAGAAATGAGATGTATGATTGAAAGAGATATCGTGAGTAAATGCCCTTAGGTGGTTTGGCCACGTAGAAAGAATGAATGATGATCGACTGACGAAAAAAGTATTTAAGGGTGATAAAAGAGGAACGAAAGGTAGAGGTCGGCCAAGGAAAAGTTGGCACGATCACATTAATGGAATTTTGAAAGATGGAGGTGTCAGAAGTAAGAATAATAGCAGAGCGTGTATGACACGATGCATGAACGTGAATGAAGCGAGAAATGTATGTCAATATAGAGGAATCTAGTGTTCGGTCCTCTCTGCCTACCCCAAATAGGTAAACGGCGTGATGGTATGGTACCTATGACAATCGCGTGAATTACAATATGACTATAGATATATATTATAATTGTTGCTTGTTATGAAACGATCTTATATGTTTTGTGTATGTTAAATATTAATACATGAGATCCAACTGCCGATGTCTTGAGTATGTGTAAATGTAGGTATATGAATAGTTAAGCGGTGTTGAGGTGAGACATTCACGAAGACGTTGCTATATAAATCATTCAAAATTATTATTATTATTACTTTTATGTTTTATACTAAATACCTACTTGGAATTGACTAATTTACAGAAGGTACCTACAGTATTGCAGCTACAAATGTAATGAAATATCAATTTTATATGTAGGTATATTTAAAAATAAATAAATATATAAGTAGATAAAAATAATATTTGAAAAATAAGTATTTACCAAATAATTAAACCTGAATCGAAATTATAAAATATAATATGTTTTGTATTATATAATATATCTAGGTACATATAACTATCATAAACTATGTAGGTACGTATGTCAGGATAGTATAATGTGGAGTTCAGTCCTTTTTTTTCCTACCCCGAATGGGTAAACCACTTGATGGCATAATATTATGAAGATTAATTAGATAATCAAACTAAAGTCGATCAATGAGTCCTCGTGTCGTTTTCCATACAATTTGTATTGAATGTGGTCGTGACTAAATTCTTTTTTTGCAAAAAAATGAAGTAAATACATTTCAATTGAAAACTTAGACACATATAATAATCTCTTACTTATATATACAAAACCGACATCTACATGAACGTAATCAATCAAAACTTTCAAATTGCTCTCAGGCTATAGATTATTTTTATGTGTTTAGTAATTTAATAGTAATGTTCATCATAAAAATATATTTAGGGATTGATTGTCAATCTTTCAAGAAGACAAATATGCTCTTACTATTTACATATAGTTGAGAGTTGATGGTTGGCCACAACCCTCTCGTTTATTATTAAAACCTGGGTTACATATAATAATTCGACGTGATTTTATGTTCAGTGAAAATTCTGACAAAAGTTGACCGATTTCGATGATTTTTGTTTCCATTGGAAAGGTGATATCTTCTGATTAGTCGCTTTATAAATTTCTTGAGGTGTGATAAAGGTAACCACTATCTAACGCACGATTTTTCAACTTCGGCTGTACGTTACGCGATCGGCTAATATACACATTTGTGTAATATTTAGGTACCTACCTATGACAGAATAAGAAATGAGATGTATGATTGAAAGAGATATCGTGAGTAAATGCCCTTAGATGGTTTAGCCACGTAGAAAGAATGAATGATGATCGACTGACGAAAAAAGTATATAAGGGTGATAAAAGAGGAACGAAAGGTAGAGGTCGGCCAAGGAAAAGTTAGCACGATCACATTAATTGAATTTTGAAAGATGGAGGTGTCAGAAGTAAGAATAATAGCAGAGCGTGTATGACACGATGCATGAACGTGAATGAAGCGAGAAATGTATGTCAAGATAGAGGAATCTAGTGTTCGGTCCTCTCTGCCTACCCCAAATAGGTAAACAGCGTGATGGTATGGTACCTATGACAATCGCGTGAATTACAATATGACTATAGATATATATTATAATTGTTGCTTGTTATGAAACGATCTTATATGTTTTGTGTATGTTAAATATTAATACATGAGATCCAACTGCCGATGTCTTGAGTATGTGTAAATGTAGGTATATGAATAGTTAAGCGGTGTTGAGGTGAGACATTCACGAAGACGTTGCTATATAAATCATTCAAAATTATTATTATTATTACTTTTATGTTTTATACTAAATACCTACTTGGAATTGACTAATTTACAGAAGGTACCTACAGTATTGCAGCTACAAATGTAATGAAATATCAATTTTATATGTAGGTATATTTAAAAATAAATAAATATATAAGTAGATAAAAATAATATTTGAAAAATAAGTATTTACCAAATAATTAAACCTGAATCGAAATTATAAAATATAATATGTTTTGTATTATATAATATATCTAGGTACATATAACTATCATAAACTATGTAGGTACGTATGTCAGGATAGTATAATGTGGAGTTCAGTCCTTTTTTTTCCTACCCCGAATGGGTAAACCACTTGATGGCATAATATTATGAAGATTAATTAGATAATCAAACTAAAGTCGATCAATGAGTCCTCGTGTCGTTTTCCATACAATTTGTATTGAATGTGGTCGTGACTAAATTCTTTTTTTGCAAAAAAATGAAGTAAATACATTTCAATTGAAAACTTAGACACATATAATAATCTCTTACTTATATATAAAAAACCGACATCTACATGAACGTAATCAATCAAAACTTTCAAATTGCTCTCAGGCTATAGATTATTTTTATGTGTTTAGTAATTTAATAGTAATGTTCATCATAAAAATATATTTAGGGATTGATTGTCAATCTTTCAAGAAGACAAATATGCTCTTACTATTTACATATAGTTGAGAGTTGATGGTTGGCCACAACCCTCTCGTTTATTATTAAAACCTGGGTTACATATAATAATTCGACGTGATTTTATGTTCAGTGAAAATTCTGACAAAAGTTGACCGATTTCGATGATTTTTGTTTCCATTGGAAAGGTGATATCTTCTGATTAGTCGCTTTATAAATTTCTTGAGGTGTGATAAAGGTAACCACTATCTAACGCACGATTTTTCAACTTCGGCTGTACGTTACGCGATCGGCTAATATACACATTTGTGTAATATTTAGGTACCTACCTATGACAGAATAAGAAATGAGATGTATGATTGAAAGAGATATCGTGAGTAAATGCCCTTAGATGGTTTAGCCACGTAGAAAGAATGAATGATGATCGACTGACGAAAAAAGTATATAAGGGTGATAAAAGAGGAACGAAAGGTAGAGGTCGGCCAAGGAAAAGTTAGCACGATCACATTAATTGAATTTTGAAAGATGGAGGTGTCAGAAGTAAGAATAATAGCAGAGCGTGTATGACACGATGCATGAACGTGAATGAAGCGAGAAATGTATGTCAAGATAGAGGAATCTAGTGTTCGGTCCTCTCTGCCTACCCCAAATAGGTAAACAGCGTGATGGTATGGTACCTATGACAATCGCGTGAATTACAATATGACTATAGATATATATTATAATTGTTGCTTGTTATGAAACGATCTTATATGTTTTGTGTATGTTAAATATTAATACATGAGATCCAACTGCCGATGTCTTGAGTATGTGTAAATGTAGGTATATGAATAGTTAAGCGGTGTTGAGGTGAGACATTCACGAAGACGTTGCTATATAAATCATTCAAAATTATTATTATTATTACTTTTATGTTTTATACTAAATACCTACTTGGAATTGACTAATTTACAGAAGGTACCTACAGTATTGCAGCTACAAATGTGATGAAATATCAATTTTATATGTAGGTATATTTAAAAATAAATAAATATATAAGTAGATAAAAATAATATTTGAAAAATAAGTATTTACCAAATAATTAAACCTGAATCGAAATTATAAAATATAATATGTTTTGTATTATATAATATATCTAGGTACATATAACTATCATAAACTATGTAGGTACGTATGTCAGGATAGTATAATGTGGAGTTCAGTCCTTTTTTTTCCTACCCCGAATGGGTAAACCACTTGATGGCATAATATTATGAAGATTAATTAGATAATCAAACTAAAGTCGATCAATGAGTCCTCGTGTCGTTTTCCATACAATTTGTATTGAATGTGGTCGTGACTAAATTCTTTTTTTGCAAAAAAATGAAGTAAATACATTTCAATTGACAACTTAGACACATATAATAATCTCCTACTTATATATAAAAAACCGACATCTACATGAACGTAATCAATCAAAACTTTCAAATTGCTTTCAGGCTATAGATTATTTTTATGTGTTTAGTAATTTAATAGTAATGTTCATCATAAAAATATATTTAGGGATTGTCAATCTTTCAAGAAGACAAATATGCTCTTACTATTTACATATAGTTGAGAGTTGATGGTTGGCCACAACCCTCTCGTTTATTATTAAAACCTGGGTTACATATAATAATTCGACGTGATTTTATGTTCAGTGAAAATTCTGACAAAAGTTGACCGATTTCGATGATTTTTGTTTCCATTGGAAAGGTGATATCTTCTGATTAGTCGCTTTATAAATTTCTTGAGGTGTGATAAAGGTAACCACTATCTAACGCACGATTTTTCAACTTCGGCTGTACGGTACGCGATCGGCTAATATACACATTTGTGTAATATTTAGGTAGGTACCTACCTATGACAGAATAAGAAATGAGATGTATGATTGAAAGAGATATCGTGAGTAAATGCCCTTAGGTGGTTTGGCCACGTAGAAAGAATGAATGATGATCGACTGACGAAAAAAGTATATAAGGGTGATAAAAGAGGAACGAAAGGTAGAGGTCGGCCAAGGAAAAGTTGGCACGATCACATTAATGGAATTTTGAAAGATGGAGGTGTCAGAAGTAAGAATAATAGCAGAGCGTGTATGACACGATGCATGAACGTGAATGAAGCGAGAAATGTATGTCAATATAGAGGAATCTAGTGTTCGGTCCTCTCTGCCTACCCCAAATAGGTAAACGGCGTGATGGTATGGTACCTATGACAATCGCGTGAATTACAATATGACTATAGATATATATTATAATTGTTGCTTGTTATGAAACGATCTTATATGTTTTGTGTACCTATGTTAAATATTAATACATGAGATCCAACTGCCGATGTCTTGAGTATGTGTAAATGTAGGTATATGAATAGTTAAGCGGTGTTGAGGTGAGACATTCACGAAGACGTTGCTATATAAATCATTCAAAATTATTATTATTATTACTTTTATGTTTTATACTAAATACCTACTTGGAATTGACTAATTTACAGAAGGTACCTACAGTATTGCAGCTACAAATGTAATGAAATATCAATTTTATATGTAGGTATATTTAAAAATAAATAAATATATAAGTAGATAAAAATAATATTTGAAAAATAAGTATTTACCAAATAATTAAACCTGAATCGAAATTATAAAATATAATATGTTTTGTATTATATAATATATCTAGGTACATATAACTATCATAAACTATGTAGGTACGTATGTCAGGATAGTATAATGTGGAGTTCAGTCCTTTTTTTTCCTACCCCGAATGGGTAAACCACTTGATGGCATAATATTATGAAGATTAATTAGATAATCAAACTAAAGTCGATCAATGAGTCCTCGTGTCGTTTTCCATACAATTTGTATTGAATGTGGTCGTGACTAAATTCTTTTTTTGCAAAAAAATGAAGTAAATACATTTCAATTGAAAACTTAGACACATATAATAATCTCTTACTTTTATATAAAAAACCGACATCTACATGAACGTAATCAATCAAAACTTTCAAATTGCTCTCAGGCTATAGATTATTTTTATGTGTTTAGTAATTTAATAGTAATGTTCATCATAAAAATATATTTAGGGATTGTCAATCTTTCAAGAAGACAAATATGCTCTTACTATTTACATATAGTTGAGAGTTGATGGTTGGCCACAACCCTCTCGTTTATTATTAAAACCTGGGTTACATATAATAATTCGACGTGATTTTATGTTCAGTGAAAATTCTGACAAAAGTTGACCGATTTCGATGATTTTTGTTTCCATTGGAAAGGTGATATCTTCTGATTAGTCGCTTTATAAATTTCTTGAGGTGTGATAAAGGTAACCACTATCTAACGCACGATTTTTCAACTTCGGCTGTACGGTACGCGATCGGCTAATATACACATTTGTGTAATATTTAGGTAGGTACCTACCTATGACAGAATAAGAAATGAGATGTATGATTGAAAGAGATATCGTGAGTAAATGCCCTTAGGTGGTTTGGCCACGTAGAAAGAATGAATGATGATCGACTGACGAAAAAAGTATATAAGGGTGATAAAAGAGGAACGAAAGGTAGAGGTCGGCCAAGGAAAAGTTGGCACGATCACATTAATGGAATTTTGAAAGATGGAGGTGTCAGAAGTAAGAATAATAGCAGAGCGTGTATGACACGATGCATGAACGTGAATGAAGCGAGAAATGTATGTCAATATAGAGGAATCTAGTGTTCGGTCCTCTCTGCCTACCCCAAATAGGTAAACGGCGTGATGGTATGGTACCTATGACAATCGCGTGAATTACAATATGACTATAGATATATATTATAATTGTTGCTTGTTATGAAACGATCTTATATGTTTTGTGTACCTATGTTAAATATTAATACATGAGATCCAACTGCCGATGTCTTGAGTATGTGTAAATGTAGGTATATGAATAGTTAAGCGGTGTTGAGGTGAGACATTCACGAAGACGTTGCTATATAAATCATTCAAAATTATTATTATTATTACTTTTATGTTTTATACTAAATACCTACTTGGAATTGACTAATTTACAGAAGGTACCTACAGTATTGCAGCTACAAATGTAATGAAATATCAATTTTATATGTAGGTATATTTAAAAATAAATAAATATATAAGTAGATAAAAATAATATTTGAAAAATAAGTATTTACCAAATAATTAAACCTGAATCGAAATTATAAAATATAATATGTTTTGTATTATATAATATATCTAGGTACATATAACTATCATAAACTATGTAGGTACGTATGTCAGGATAGTATAATGTGGAGTTCAGTCCTTTTTTTTCCTACCCCGAATGGGTAAACCACTTGATGGCATAATATTATGAAGATTAATTAGATAATCAAACTAAAGTCGATCAATGAGTCCTCGTGTCGTTTTCCATACAATTTGTATTGAATGTGGTCGTGACTAAATTCTTTTTTTGCAAAAAAATGAAGTAAATACATTTCAATTGACAACTTAGACACATATAATAATCTCCTACTTATATATAAAAAACCGACATCTACATGAACGAAATCAATCAAAACTTTCAAATTGCTTTCAGGCTATAGATTATTTTTATGTGTTTAGTAATTTAATAGTAATGTTCATCATAAAAATATATTTAGGGATTGTCAATCTTTCAAGAAGACAAATGTGCTCTTACTATTTACATATAGTTGAGAGTTGATGGTTGGCCACAACCCTCTCGTTTATTATTAAAACCTGGGTTACATATAATAATTCGACGTGATTTTATGTTCAGTGAAAATTATGACAAAAGTTGACCGATTTCGATGATTTTTGTTTCCATTGGAAAGGTGATATCTTCTGATTAGTCGCTTTATAAATTTCTTGAGGTGTGATAAAGGTAACCACTATCTAACGCACGATTTTTCAACTTCGGCTGTACGGTACGCGATCGGCTAATATACACATTTGTGTAATATTTAGGTAGGTACCTACCTATGACAGAATAAGAAATGAGATGTATGATTGAAAGAGATATCGTGAGTAAATGCCCTTAGGTGGTTTGGCCACGTAGAAAGAATGAATGATGATCGACTGACGAAAAAAGTATATAAGGGTGATAAAAGAGGAACGAAAGGTAGAGGTCGGCCAAGGAAAAGTTGGCACGATCACATTAATGGAATTTTGAAAGATGGAGGTGTCAGAAGTAAGAATAATAGCAGAGCGTGTATGACACGATGCATGAACGTGAATGAAGCGAGAAATGTATGTCAAGATAGAGGAATCTAGTGTTCGGTCCTCTCTGCCTACCCCAAATAGGTAAACGGCGTAAAGGTATGGTACCTATGACAATCGCGTGAATTACAATATGACTATAGATATATATTATAACTGTTGCTTGTTGTGAAATGATCTTATATGTTTTGTGTAGGTTAAATGTAAATACATGAGATCCAACTGCCGATGTCTTGAGTATGTGTAAATGTAGGTATATGAATACCTACTTGGATTTGACTAATTTACAGTACCAAATTAAATTGGTCATAATTAAAGAATTTTTTAGCGTAATTTTACATCAATTTCTCAACAGGTAGGTATCACGTAGAGAGTGCACACAACTAGTTTCGAATATTGCAATAATTTATCTTTTTAATAAGTATTTCATCATAAAAACAGGTTTTATTTGAAATACTATGAAAATGTAGTTCTGAAGCATTTTTGTATATATATATATATACTCTTCGGACTGGTCGCGCCACTTGGCGTTTACACACAAGAAGTATTTTTTTATACGGAAAGAATACACGTGGTCCAGAGATAAGTATGCTGTTATTGTAATATGCGGACTTGACGTAAGGTCCGCATTTTCGCATATATTCATACTCTTCGGACTGGTGGCGCCACGTGGTGTTTACACGCATGAACTAAAAGTTTAGCATGTGTTAACTTTTTATGACAAAAATACCGAATTTGGGGACCCCAATACCAAAATCTCAAGATTTCTCCAATAGACTATTTAGAATGCGAGGATTCTAACGGTACATTTGACGCGTTGCTTAATTATTATGCGGACGTCCTCACTTTGAGGTCTGTCCGCACAATCGTGGTTTTTGTCACGGCAAGGTCCGCACTTTATTGCAGCCGCGAACACACACACACACACACACACACACACACACACACACACACACACACACACACACACACACACACACACACACAGACACACGAAATGTTCTACTCCGAATTCTGAGTAAATCCGTGTATGGAACATATATGCTGCGAAGCCTCTAAGTTGGTGTTTTTTGACTTCAAAGTTGGAAAAGCCGTGAAAAAAGTAGACCTCTCCATACAATTCTCGCGTATTCTGGCTTGATACATTGTCGATATGTTAAGAGAACAAAGTTCTCCTGAACAAATCGACAGTTGGATTATAATTGTCTGCATAATCAATATTATGACATTCCGAATTATTTTCAGATGGACAGAGGGTGCAAGACCGTTGGCCGTCTTGTATTTGCTCATCGCTAAAAATAATGTTGTATCATTATAATTGTCTGCATAATCAATATTATGACATTCCGAATTATTTTCGTAGCTGTATATTTTTTGACAAAGAAACTGAGCATTTCGTGTTTAGGTAATGAGAAATAAATATAACTATAATCAGTAGTTTCTTCAAAAAGGTTAAAATGGAGCACTAACGAGTATTTGAATGGGTTCAGACTTGCAACGGTACAACTTATTTCATTCGAAGATTTAAGAAGCCGGTTTTATTATTTGTTTATTTTGATACTTGAATAAAATGAAATATTTTTGATTGCAAACCAATTATCAATTATTTTCATTATTTAATATAAAGCATGTCTGCTTATAACGATTTTAGTAATCCGTTTCATTTTGCGATTGCAGTCAAAAGTAACATCAATACCTACAACTAATTTTACTGATTCACTACAGAAAAATTATAAATTTCTCCTAAATACACGAATGTTGTTAAGAAAGATTGTCTTATTAAATATTGCGTTTTGAGTCATCCGTTTCTTTTCGTAATTTGTAATTATAATTATAAACGCTTCTTTGCACCCTGCGCAAGTGACGACTTTACTGCCATGTGGAAATTTCTTCCAAATAACCTGTGTTTCCAGCCGAGAGAAGCAATATTTTCGTGAGAAATAAATTTAAATAAATTTCTCCTCTGCTGGGGATAGAAACCAGGACCCTCGCACAGAAGCCAAACGTCTTACCAACTATGCCACGATGGTCGGCAAAATAAAATGTTGTAATATTGAAGGAAATATTATCTAATCTATTTACCGCCTTAATAATAAAAATAATACATTTCTTTTACGTATAAATCGATACAAAATTTGTATTTTTAATCCTTTTCCTCGTATCTTTTGCTTGTATATACATATGTGTTTAATATGAATTAACTAATATTTAATACTCATTAATTGGCTCAATTTATATGTTATTGTTTATATAAAAAATGTACATAGCTGTTGACTATTTATAAAAATAAAAATAAATAAAAATATAATAAATAAATCATTATTAACAAACAACTTTGACATTAACATTGTGTAGTAATAAAAACTTCCGAATGTCGTTTCTAGAGTATGCATTACTTTATAACTTAATGAAATTTCCAAGTTTTATTGTTGTGGGTAGGTTAAATAGCACGTGATTCTAGATGATTTTCGACATGATTATGACTCGATGACTCATACAATATACGTCATAGGGATGCAAGTTGTAAATAAACAAATTCAAGGAATTACGTGTCGTGTAAACTGGAATAATTAAATTATGTCTTCTGCATGGGTGAATACCGAGAAACTACTACTAAGATGTGAGTCATTCTTGTCGTAGTTTGATACTGCATTACTTACCTAAGTTGTCTGTTGGTGTTCGACCAGCCCAGACCACTGTCTTTGCAAATAAAACACACTAGTATCAATCTATGTATTGTACTTCCGTATCTAAGTACCTACTTTGTATTGAGTCAACCACGAAAAACCCACTTTTTATATTTGTTAACATTAGATACACTTTAGTAATGTAATGAGTTCGATGTTTGATTTATCAGTTGACGAAGATGACGAAGTAAATGCACCTAATTGATAATTTATAAAGAATCAATCATTAATAAATACGGTTATTTTGAATGATATATAGTAACATTGTACCTATCTACTAGTAGATATTTGAAATGAATCAGAAAACAAGTGAGTAGGTACCTACCAACAATCTTTTTAAGTGAAAAATATTTTGCTAACCAAATTAATATTGAACATTGCAAAAATAATATTGAATATTGAAATTCTATTTAAAAGTAGGTAGGTACCTATTCGATTTTGGATTGAATTTAAATGAGCAGGTAGGTACCCATGTTGCAGGAGTTTCTACGTGCGTTCAAATGTTATTGGAATTATGAAAACATGATATATTAAAACTGCCTAATGCACTATGAAGTTACGTGTTTGTAAGGTTAACTATCGCGTGCGTTAAATAGGGTTTATACGTGATATAAACTATCGAAAACTCAAAATTTGTTGATTTTTTGCATTTTAAGAACAAACCTTACTTGAAATGAAAAAACTTTATCGGTCATTCACTTTGATTTTATACACTCTTTAAGAGAATAAAAGATTTATTTCTCTTCGACACATAGTTATGGAGTAATTAAAAAAAATGCTGCGAAAAAGGATTTAGACTGAATTTTAAAATTGTGTGAGGAACATTCAATAGAGAAATGTTGAAAGTACCTACTCATTGTATTTTTTCTAGAAACTCACTGTTTGACATATTTGAGGAATTTGATTTGAAATTGGGGTGATTAGGTTTATATGCCCCCTTAATTGAATTATCTTAACAAATGTATTGTTTGATTTTTTTATTATATACGTTCGTTTATTTTAATAATCAATGAGGAGTACCTATAAATTTTATGAGTAGGTAGATTTAAAAAAAAATATTTTTTTTGTCGCACAATGTACCTACTATCTTCCACAGCACTAGCGTTGGGGTATAAAATGTATTAACTGTATTATAATGACTATACGTAGAATAAGGAAATCAGATAATTCAGACGTGGGTAGGTATATCAAACGGATTATTTGATTTGAAAAATTGCTTTAATTTTTCCTTAAAACATAGGTAGGGGGACATTAGAATCTAATATTTGTAATTCTAAAATATTTTTTATCGTATTTTTGTATTATAGGTATATGCGCTACATATCGATTCAACAATTTCAATTTATTAAAATTATTAACCTACTGAACGTGGAAATCAATATTTATAAATAATTTTAAATGGTTTTATAATAATAATAATAATATTAAACATGGACTTTTTTGCACCTTTCGTAAGTGGCAAAAAATTACTTACATATGATGTATCAAAAGATTAACGAAAATTACTTACCTATGATGTATCAAAATATTAATGAAAACCATATAGGTAGGTACCTACCTAAAGTAAAATTGAATATATACAAATTTGTTTATTCATACCTATGTATGTATATCACATTGTTTAAACCACGAATGAGCTCAGAACGGTCAGTTTTCATCCGTGTTCAGGAAGATGTACGGTCGTTTCGAATAGCTTTTTTGTGGTTCAATCAAAGTGAATATTGTTTGAATATTTAATTTCCTATCAGAATTAAAAGCAAATTGAATGATAAGTAATTATTTTAAATATTAATTTCAGAGCAGGCATTAGGTAAATTATCCGCAGTAAAAAAATGAAAAATTCTCACTATCATTGTTTCGATAGATTTGTGTTTTCATGTGCTATTTTGATCTAAGTTTTATCTTGATTGGAAACAAATTTCTCACGTGGGTAGATATACATATGTATGCATGTATTATCTATCTAGGTATAATTTTTCCACCTGTATCATATTATTATGATCACTGAAAATCTACTGTTGGTGGCTGCAATGCAAGTTTTACATTGATATTCCGGGAAAACGAGCAAGGCAAGAATAAAACCATTGTCGTTTCCGAAAACCAAAGGGCAGAGCAGTATCACGTGGTATAGCGAATGGTCGACATCGAGCTGGGATGCGACCGTAGCGTGAGCAGGCTCAACCTTTGGTCATGAAAAACACCGAATGCTTGGATTGAAAGTGCATGAAATTCACATCTAAAACGATATTCTCGCTATCTAAAAGAGCATGAATGTGTTATGTTAGATAACATGTGCAAACATTACATTTACAAAAACTTTTTTTTTTAATTGTATAACATAGAATATGTATGGATGTATGTATGAACCAAATACAAATCAGAATATTTATTTATATTATCAAATATGGAATAGTTAAATTCTTTGTTTATTAGCCTGATGTGGGACCAACAAGATCCGGAAGTGTATTTCCTTTTTCGTGTTAAATAGGAGGCAAGTATACTGCCTCGAATTACGTGTTTGTTGCGCTTCACTTACAAACTCGTGTTCAATTCAAGGAACGAGTCAGCGTCGTACACGGGTTTGCAGCGTAAATTGTCCTAAACACGGCGACGCAAGTACGTAATGAAATCAGCCAAAAAGTATTAAATTTTGTTATTATCAAATTGTGAAGTACATTTTTTCCTATCATTTCCACGTAGGTATCGGCAAATATCAACAAATTTCGGAGAAGGGAGGGACGGCTGCGTGGATACCAACCAAGCATTAAAAAAAACAAAATTTGCGCTTTGCGCAGTCCACGTTTTTCTATTTGCCAATGACTATAGACACTTATTTTTATAGCTGATGATCCTAGCAGGATTAAAAGTTTTACCTAATATGCTACCCATAAACTGAGGATCACTGAAACCTATGTTGCCCACGGTTTTACCATACTTCTTCTATAATAAACGTTTCTTTATTTAGGTACTTGACTTGTGACTACCTGTGATGTTAGATCAGTTAGATGTTGTTTTTGCGTAGGACATTCATATTTCAGTATCGGATAATAAATTATTATAATTCGAGTTAAATATACATATATTATGTACATAGGTATACCTACTTCGATCTTGATTTCCACTAAGGGACATTCACCTGGCGCCAGCAATGAGGTAGTTTAAGTTATCAAATTAATATTGTTTCACTTGCAAATAATTTAAATTAAAAGGTGTTAATTAATAGTCATAATAGTGACTTCTACACAATTTACAATCTTCAATTCAAAATATGTCGATAAAAGTTGAATAGATTGATTTGATAGGTACATCCGTTTATTAAATGCAGAAACAATTCTTTTAAAATATGCATTAGTTACAAATGTTCACTTATCATGAACACGCACAAAAGTATAAAAAGATCATCTGAATAATCCATAAATCACGGAAATGATTTAGTTACAGATTAATCGTTATTTAAGGATTGTATTCAGGAGTGTATAAAGACTACAAAGAAAAGATTAGGTATTATATGAAATTATATTTAAGCAAGTAGGTACCTACCTACTTGACAAAAATATTTCCGTATCAAGATTTTCTAGTTTTACATTTAAATTTAAGTAAGTAGACCATTATAAATAACTCACGACTTAATTAGTTTTGTTATTTGTTTTCATTATATAATTAAAAAATCTTTGATTTTTTTTGTTCGCGATTATCTTTTTACTGTTTAAAAATATAATCTCGTTAAAACAAAATGTGACGATTATAATATAATTGATCCCGGATATAATGTAACACTAGACGCTTAAGGTTAAAATTAAACGTAATACAATGCTCTTGTATTCTAAATTATAATCGGTGAGAAAAATGTGGCAGAGTTATTCAACATAAATATTGTAATATTTTGGTAGTTCGACTTCAGAAAACGCTATTTAGTAAAAGCAAATATAATCATACAAATTTTAACAACACTATTAAAAAATAATAAAAAACAATTACAAAGTATGTATGATTAGCTACTTATTCCAATAATATGTTTTTACATAGGATATCATGTCGCACCTTTATTTTCATAGTGACAATAAACAAAAAAAATCTTTTCACCATCAGGGATTAAAGTTAAGGATTTTTTTATTTAATTTGAAAAAAATACAAATCGCAATAACGCCAATTGGTGGTAAATATTTGAACGAGTGATCTGGTCATCTGGTGTTTCTGTAGCTGGTTATAAAAAATAAAAATTTAATATTTACAATTTTATATAAGTAGTGTCACTATGAAAATAAAGGTGCGATGTGTATTTTAATTATTCACATAGGATATCATGTGTACCTACTTTAATTATTCATTTTGTTATATAGTTAATCAACTTTAAAAAACGGAGGCATCAATTCGACATGATTTTATTTTATGTGTCAAGAAATACATAGTGTAGTAATTGTTGAAAATTATATAGGTCTATAGGTAGGTACATTATGTATGACTCAAATGTGATGTCTAATCCAACTGTCGATTTGTTCAGGAGAACTTTGTTCTCTTAACATATCGACAATGTATCAAGCCAGAATACGCGAGAATTGTATGGAGAGGTCTACTTTTTTCACGGCTTTTCCAACTTTGAAGTCAAAAAACACCAACTTAGAGGCTTCGCAGCATATATGTTCCATACACGGATTTACTCAGAATTCGGAGTAGAACATTTCGTGTGTCTGTGTGTGTGTGTGTCTGTGTGTGTCTGTGTGTCCGTCCCCCCCTTATAACTTTTGATCCGCTCAATTTACAGAGCCTAAAATTTCAGAATATATAAACAGTTACAGGCCTACAAAACTTTTATACTCGGAATTTTGAATTTTTGTTTCAGTCAGGGGTTATCAACTTTTGAATTTTTATTTTATTTTTCCATATATCTCAGAAACCATAAACGCTAGAACGCTGAAAATTGGTACAAACATAGACAAATACAAAATCTCAAATTAGTTTTTTCAAAAAAATTCCAGGGTTTCTCAAACATTTTTTATTAAGAAAAATATTTTTTTTATGATAAATTTATGAGTTTAACTGCATATATTTAACTGCATACATTGTATTAGCACATCTCAAACTTTTTTTAACAATTTTTATAAAAATTGAATGTAGTGACGACATTGCTTCATACAATTTGTAGGGCAGGCGCCTATACACAATATGTAAGAAGACTTAATAGTTTGATAGGTACTTAATCTCCAAACATACATACAGAACCATCATGCTGTTTTCATATTCCGGGTAGGAAAACAGGACTGACCTCCATACTGTCCTATCTTGACAAACATACCAACATGTGTTAAAATTTTCAATAATTTGGATTTATGGGTTTATAGTTTGATTCTTATTCTTCAACTATACATACTATCGCTATCGACAGTTGGATCTCATGTGTTACATGCAACTAGTTATTAGTACGTCGTCCGAATTCGATGATTATTTTTTTAAAAAGTGATTAGGTACTTCGGTGGTTCCATCTGAACTAAGCCAAGAGATTTGATGATGGGAATCATGACATGTAACTCATCGATTTGTGAAGGATTTGCGTATTATTGCGTAGATTTGTAGGTGAATTGTATGAAAGATACATACATAAATAATACATACCATTACGCCATGTCCCACATGGGGTAGGAAGAGAAAACGAACGCCCCTTTTTTTCTATCTGAACACATTCATTTTGAAGTCGTTTTTTAAATGAATGTTTATCGTTAGCTTAAAAGAAACAAATATATAATATATAGAAACTAAAGGATGTAGCATATTATGTATTTGTTATATGGAATGTTTGTACCTATACATATATGCGAGATAGATATGAATAAATGTGATTGTGGTATGTACAATTTATGTAATACTTAGTTGAAATATGTATGTTTTGAAATCTCCTTGTGATTTATGTATTTTTAATATAAATCCAATGATAAGTGTGTTGCCATTTTGGAAATTTATAATTTTGGTCTTCTTACAAATTCATCACGTGTCTTAATAATTAATTTGTTTGTTGTTGATAATGTGCATTTGTTACAACCGTTTTAGTAGAAATTATACCTAAAAATATTGATAAATATATAATAGATAAATTTAGAACAAATAACAATGAATAATTATTAAATACTAAGGCTGGGTTATTTCAACAAAAGTATCAGTGATAGTTAGTATAGTTTAAATACTTTTATTTCATAAAATTGTAATATTTATCTGACAACACCTGATTACATCTTCCTCTCCTCTTCCTTTCCTTATCCCTTAGTCGTCCTATCATTGCTATGATTTGTTCTTATATGCTTTCTTCTTTGTTTTTGTGTTCTTTTTTCTTTTTTTATTACTTTTCTTCTGCTATCTTTATTTATTTTGTAATGTGATTAACTTATTGCCATAGTACACATTGTTTTGTATATTTAACATTTACTCTGGTTGGTTGGAAGAAATTGCCATTAGGCAATAAGCCCGCCAGTGTACTAACTATTTGTACAAGAAGATTAAATAAAAATAAATAAAATAAATAAATAAAATTGTATCGTTTGACAGCATTAGATTTCAATGAAACATCCAAAAGTATTGAAAAATTTTATGAAATCAAAGTATTTTAACTATACCTACTATTAATGATACTTTTGTTCGAGAAACATAACCTAAGTAATTACCAAGATACCTTACATATTGTATGTTTTCTCATGGATATGAACTTTTCAATCATTACCTACGTGATTCTTATAAGAATCATACTAGATTTGTGTGCACATCTAACTTAATTATTATTATAAACTTATGGGATTAATGACAAGTATCAGATATCATGTGTGCAATTTTTTTACTATCTATTTTACATACTTCTACAACTTATAACATGTCGCTCCAATTTCAATATTCATGGTGCCGAGTGCCTACTTGCAAATCACAGTTAAAAAAAAAACATGATCTTAACGGGAATCGAACCCATGCAGTGATTCAAAAGTCTGACGGCATAACAACTTTACTACGAATGCAGATATTTTTTTTTCACTAAATAGGCACCAATAATACAATTAACAACTTAATTAAAAATTCTTCATAAGCACTTATCTATTAGATACGCTAATTTGGTACTTTGGAATTGCTGTAAGTAGGTATTTTGGTATTGCTGTAAGTAAGTACTTACTTCTAACGCTTTTTAAATTGATAAAGTAGCATAAATTGTAAGGCTCATTCAATTTATCATGATGAATAATTTATCTATTTATAAGTGTTAGGTATTTAGAATTGTATAAAATAGTAGGTATACCTTTGTATCACAAACATTATCAGGCTGTATTGTCTGCTCGGTGTTTTTTTTATTAATTACTAAATTCAAGGAGAATTCGATACATGCATAGTGCCTAATTTTATTATAGTATTATAATACCTAATATCCTTACCGATAACATCGAGGATGCAGTCATCAACTGGGCACAAGACTTATGGATTCACTTTCAACAATAACACATTATTTTCATAAAATATTATGCAAACGCTGACACTTATGTTATTTTTTTAATTCACTCGTGTCATTTATAAACATTTAACACTGTTCTTTGTTTGTTGATCATCGAGGTTGTTGGACGCGACAAAACAACACGATGGAGATTGTACGACAGTCGACTGCCATTGAAATTAAAATGGTTGCCGCGCTGTTGTGAAGTCGATTGGGTCGATCTGTCTGTGCAAAGAGTGCAGTGTTGGGTATAATAATATAATATGTGAGTCAGTGTCTCGGAACACAAAAGTAGTCCTACCATCCAGTTTGTTTTTTGTTCCTCGGACCTCGGGATTACGTCTCACGCATCGTAAGCTCAGGGCCCTGTACCTAATACTTGTATGTTTTGTTTGTAGGTACCAGTTTGTACCCAAGGTACAAACAAAACATTTCAGAAAAAAAATGCTATAATACCTACCATTCATTTGTATTCTCCGTCATCACAATATTTGGGATGTCTAGAGATTTTATATAGGTTCCCTGGTCGGGATATTTCTATTTGTAATTTTCTGTCACTTTAACTTATTCTTCTCGTACTTATATTTTAGTAGGTATTGTACGACGAGTAGAAATATTTTAGGTTCCCTGGTCAGGTCACTGGTCAGGATAGTTGAAGACTCTCGTATACCTACATACCTACTTATTTAGTATTTACCTACTATAAATACACGAACCATATTTTATAAATTAATTCCTTATACCACGAAGAAACATCGAGGACATTTTGTCATTTTCCAAAACTTAAGCACGGTTAGTTTATAATAACTAGTTGCATGTAACACATGAGATCCAACTGTCGATGGCTATAGTATTTAGGTACCTATAAATCAAGAATTGGTAGGTACGTACAAAACTTAAACACAAATTAATAAATATTTTAAGATATTTTGTTTTCTATATAAAACATGTATGGTACATAGGTATGTATGCCAGGATAGGATAATATGGAGGTCAGTTTTTTTCCTACCCAGAACATTAAAACAGCTTGATTGCATGATGGTTTGTATGTAAGTAGGTACCTATGTTTGGAGATTATAATGAGTAGGTATCAAACTATTGAGATATTGTGTAGTGTAGGTATATTGCCTTACAAATTGTAAGAAACAATGTCGTCGATAAATTCAATTTTTATAAACATTGTTTAAAAAAGTTTGAGATGTATGTAGGTACCTACTACTAGAATGTTAATATTTTTTTATAGAAAATTACCTAATTTATCTAATTGGGGTGTTTCGGATTTTTTCGATATTTTTAGAAACTTTGGAAATGTACACATAAATTTATCATAAAAAATATTTTTTTAAGAAAATGATCGGATCAAAAGTTATATGGGCATGACGAAGACGATACACAGCCACATAGACATACACACACGCACGCACGCACACACACAAAATGTTCTACAATTTCTGAATTCATCCATAAATAGAACATATATGCTACGAGGCCTCTAAGTTTCAATTTTCACATTTCACACGCGTCTTGTTTTAAAACTGTCAATTCATCCAGAGAATTAAATTCTCTTGAACGAATCGACAGTTGGATTATTTTGTGGTACCAACCTACACAATATTATGTATGAGTACCTATAGGTACCTAAATTTGTATTTTTTTCGAATATTTTCATTTGTGAACGGGCGAATAATTGTTCAATAAATTATTCGTTCATTTAACAAGATATTTTATAATTTATAAATATCTACATAGGTATGTAGGTACTATATGGAGTTCAAGAATCGTCGATCGACAAACTAAAAACTAAAGTATGTAGGTAAATAAAGAATATTTAAATAACTTTTATTTTGAAAAAGAAAATGGCTTTCTATTAACCTTAACAATTTTCGGTAGTCATATTGTTTTTTATTACCTGCTATTTAGACTCATATATATTTATTTTAATTCTCATAAATTTGTCATTAATTTATTGTCAAGTCATTTTTAATTTACATATAGATATATCATATGATTTTTTGGCACCCGAAGCATATGCCGTCCAATTATTGAATATGGCAGTCACCTCTGGAGTGGCGCCCCCCAATACCTACATACTGAATACCCTCGACGCTGTCCAAAGGCGTGCTATACGTCTGATTGATGATCCACATCACTGACTGATGGATTGCAATCACTAGAACACAGACGCAGAGTCGGTATTTTAAGTTTATTCTATAGATACTACCACGGGAATTGCTCAGAAGAACTTGCATCTTTGGTCCCTCCTCCACCCACTCGCAACAGAGTCACTCGCTTCACTCAATCGCAGCACCCATTCACAGTGGACCTTCAACATATACGAACAAGTCGCTTCTCGAACTCCTTTATTAATACAGCAGCCCGACTGTGGAACGATCTTCCGAATTCTGTGTTTCCACCGTCGTGCAACCCGGGTCTTTTTAATTAAAATCCGAATTAATAAACTCTTTTCTAGATTGCAAACCCCTCCCAACGCTACGTAGTGCGCTTCTTTGGAAGAGTAAAATGGGACCCAAATCCTAATAGCTGGCGTCCCCTACGTGGACATGTTAAAAAAAAAAGTACCGCTCTGTATCCATACTGCATAATATACCTACTGTGTATGCCTAGAACAACCAACTGAAGTATGACAGATACAACGCGTTTTGGTTTAAAAAAGTACCTTTGAATTTGATGTATATTATAATAACGGTATCAATTTGCTTTCATTAACTACATCCAATACATAAGAGATCATTCCAATTGGTCCAGCTGTTCTTGAGTTATAAATGATATAACTATCTATATACATAGATATATACTGTTAATTTTTCAAATGTAAATCTATGTACCTACTATTTTATGTGATTTTTTACTGATCTGAGCACATATTTTATTTTTTGTAAGCCAACGTCTAAACACGGGCTGTTTGAAACGAGGTAGGAGGCACTGAAGAAAACGAAGGGATTGAAGGGACCATTTTTAATTATTTAGTTTCCCTGTCAAATTTTCATTGATTATATGGCTTTCTGTTTGTATAAAATAACTGTTTGTAAATATGCTTAAAATAAAAAAAAGGGTTTTATATTATTTTTATAAATATATTTTTTATTTCATTTATAACTATGAACTTCCACTGTGTTAACGAAAAACTTTGAAATTATTATTATTGGTTTACCGTTAATAAATAAATATTAATAAGTTTACACTTCAAAGGTCTGATTTATGCACATATATCTGTAATAAAACTTTGGTGTAAATAATAATCCAACAATAAAACAAAATAATCCTAAAACCGCATTATTATATTTAAAATAACTAATATTTAGTGACCGTCGTTAATTTTATCATTAAATTATGGCTTTCCGTGTTTCTTGATTATTCCATAGATTTTCATTTGATTATGCATAACAAATTGTATAAATCCATCGAAATACGTAATGTAAAGAAAACCACACCCAAATAAAAGTACTGTGATGACTGAAAATTCATAATCCCCGCCAAAAAAAAACGTCACTACAGCGGTGCGACATTCACCCTACTATAGTTGTCGCCAAATTTCTTGAACCATTTCGTCGAGAAGGGGCAATTTGCACTTATACCAACGAAGCAAAAATACACAAATTTGCTCTCTGCGCACCCGGAAGCCTGGTTCAAGATATTTGTCGAAATATTTGTCGATAAGTTGTCGCCAAATAACTTGAACTTTTAACAAAAAGACACAAATTTGCGCTCTGTGCAACCGGAAGCTCGTTCAAGATGTTTTTGCGAAAAACGAGCTTCCGGTTGTGCAGAGCGCAAATTCGTGTCTTTTTGCTTCGTTGGTTTATGTGAAAATCGCCCCCCTTCTCGGCTAAAAGTTCAAGATGTTTGGTTACATCTATACCTACTATAGAGCGACTTAAGAATAAGTTCTCTTTTCTATGGGGCAGAATAAGTTCTCTTTTCTATGGGGCAGAGTGAAGAAATAAATTTCTTTTCTGTGGAGTGAAGTGAATAGAATACGCGAATCACTCTATGAGAGGAACTCGAACCGAGACGATGCAACATCGTCAAAAGCGACAAGCCTGTCCCGAAAGTAAGCTAAAATCATCCGCGCGTTATATGAATGCTTAAAAAACGCGGTGCGCATGTGCAACGAAATGTCACATATCTTGAAATGTCACTTGTATAAAAAAATACTATGTATCCAAGGGCGTCGCCTAGATATTAAAAAAAATTAACAATTCATATCTTTCTCATTCTCCATAATATAGGGTATACGGAGAATAGCCTATGAATGGGTTTAATTGCCCCCCCCCTGGGCCTTGGGCTGGCGACACCATTGTAATGTACCTACAATTATTGAAGTTGAAGGGTCTTAATTATTGAAGTTGAAGGGTCTTTTTAGTTGGCTTTCCGAATAGCTACATATGTAACTTATTAATTTCACACCGATGAATAAAAAAATCTGATATAATATATTTTTTTAATACTTCATTATCAATCAGTACTCGACTATTTTCTAAATTCAATTATAAAAAAATGTTAAGATAAAAGTTTAGTAAGTTCTCATTATTTTTTGTATAAATAAACACAATTTTAATCTTATACATTTCTTAAGTCTTAATCCTGATGTTATAATTAGACTTTGAAGTAACAATCCTATTTTCTGTTCCTTGTTTCGTGTGCTTTATTCGTAAATGTCTATATAAATTTGCTTTATTGGAAAACTTTATTTTACAGATTTCACATTGATTTTGTGATATAAACTCAGATACTCAGATATAATAATTTCTAAAATGACAGTCATACACAAAACACCACGTGCACTACGTTTAAAAAACAAATTTTTCATAACCTTCACGCCTGTACCAGCGCCCTCTGGATTTGCAGTTTTTGCAGGTCTAGAGGAAAACGAACGACGAACAATCCAGAGGGCCTTGCCTGTACAGATATACACAGTAGGCTATGCCTGTACCTATGCAAGATAAACGTCAGAAAAAAGTGTAGATCATAGAAAAGAGATATATTTGTGTGGATAAAAGCACAGAAAAGAGATACATTGATAAAAATGACATTTCAATACACATGCCACAGACTTCTATAAACATAAACTTGATGAGACCTCTCGTCTACCACGAGGAAACATCAAGCAAAGGTGTGGGGAAGAAAAGGAGAGAAATGATGGCGACACTTAAAATTGTTTTAGTACGGCGCTTTTTTATTTATAATGTTCACAAATGGTCCATGGCAATTAAATAACAAAAAATTAAAACAACAAATAAAACAGAAACACGTGGCATCTACCGAAACGAACTGTCAAACACACGCGAACACACGAAAAGACGCCGACCAGAATATACCGCCCCAGGGTACAGCGACATCCTTCCTCCAGGCATGTCACTGTCTTCCACGTGGTGACTGTAGTTCGGTGGGGCCCAGCCTCTGCGTCAGGCTAGCAGGTCTTCCTCGTGTCCGGCGTGGTTTCTTCTTCTCCTCCTGATCTCCTCCTCCAGACCGTCACCCATGGCTGGCTCTGTGCCCCACGGCACGCTATGACGGCGCATCTCGACAGAGGTGGCATACCAGCTGGGGCCTCACCGGAGGCGAACCGACGCCCCAGACGACACGGATTGCCCCTCGTGGTCCAATCTGCGAGCCGCCGCGTTCCCTACGCGGTGGCCCCACACTGCGCTCTGCCTCCAACCTCCTGTCCTGTTGATGCCCTCATCTTGGTTCTGGGGCACCATCAGCGTCCATGCGCGTGACGGGTCCTGTCACATAGACTACCTGCGTCGTCGAAAATATGGCCGCCATCGGGACGCGCGTGTCGACCGATGACGGCGTTGTACCAAACCGTCCGTCTTCCACCAGAGTTGGATGCCAAAAAGATGTTTACACTGCGAGCGTTGGTTGTCAAGAGAGCGCGTCACTGACGCGTTGGCTATAAGCTTCCTTGTCGTTCTCTCACGCCGTCAGAGGCGCTAGTAGTCTTCCGCCAAAATGTTACCGCGGAAAAAAATAAAAATTATTGTTTTTCGAGAACACTGTTTTTCGGCTATAACAGACTCAGCATAAATTAACAAACTTGAGGCACTCTGCATTCATTCCTTTTTATGTAGTATGGAAAAGAAAGAGATAAAGTTATCTTTAACGTTACAGCTATCGAAGTAACAACCAAGGGTATGTGGTCCCACTAGTGGGCACGGCAACATGTATGAAGCTAGCTACGATTCGTGCATATGCCACCGTGAGTGCCTACATTCATCGTTGTGACTGTGTTGTGAAGCTGGACCACGTTGTGTTCTTGAGTGTTGTTTTAGTTTTTTAGAGAAAAAAAATATTAAAATCATGCGCAAGTGTTGTATTTTGTTGTATTAATCGACGTCTTAAAAGAAGGGACAAGATATAGCATTTCATAGGTAAGAAATCTCATAATTTTACGACAACCCTGATGCAATCCGCGGCTATATTCATATCGATCACCGGGCCATATATTTTCCTATGTGATGAGTCCTGATGAGTCTATGTTTATAGAAGTCTGTGACACATGCGCACCGCTTTTGTTTAGCATTCATATTACGCGCGGATGATTTTAGCTTACTTTCGGGACAGGCTCGTGTCAAGCGATTACTCGACGATATTCCGAACGCTACAATAGAAGCGGAAATGTATCTATGGTAACCAGTGATAACACTGATAAGATAACTCTCTTTTCTATGGATAATTCGAAAATGACAGCTGACAGCTAAAATACCGAAACATACGAAACAAATTTATATTATATTTGCAAAGTTTACTGTTTTTCTAATCAAAAACGAATGGTACAGTGTTATTCAGTTTCATTTTTACCACATTTGTTTTCATTAATATCTGTGTACTAGGTTATAATTTTTCTCTACATATTCGTGGAAGAAACTTCTTCATTTTTATTGTTACATACCTATTATGAATTTTTTCCATAGAATAATAAAACTATGGAATACTCCCATACAATACCTTGCTGAAAAAGTGAAGCCGTTTTATTGGCCGGCTTGTGTCAATATATGTATGACTGCTGATAGACATTGTTCGTATAGTACTACTCGTTATGACTGCGTAAATAATTTTGCAAGCAGTTGAAAAATTCCCTATTTGGAGAACGGATCACGCAGACGGCCAAATAATTACTGAATGCTTGTAGCAAAATGTTGACCAAATTAGTCAACATAAAGCAGTCTCTTTTACTGTAGGCTAAAGAGTATTCTATAATATTATTATTCTATGATTGTTTCACAAATCACTCAAGAGTGGGTTGTCTATTATTATAAAAAAAATCATAAAAGGTTATTTTGAATTTTGTTGGGATATTATTTCACTGAAAAAACTTGCTGGAATGTAAATTTCCTTAAAATTTAAGAAATGAATTGTTTGTACAAATTAATTTTGTATTAAACCACGTTGAGTATTTAACGTCGAACCAGTTTTCGAAGCTGACCGCTCCCTCAGGACAGACTTGTTGTGATTATTTTTATTTATTTATCTATATGGCTAGAAGCTTTTTACAATAAATAAACAATATATAATATATGCAGTAGTTACACGGTATTTTTTTTTTTTTTTTTGAGTGGCAGCTCTCCAAGGAGAACACACTTAGGCCGGTTGGCCCTTTGTGATACCACAGTGGGGTTGTCCTTCCCCTTCACTAAACCACATTGAACCAGCCTGAGTGGTTAATAAATGTCAGAACGTCGCTAATGTCAGCAGACGCTATGTCCATCAGGTCATCGTAGAAGAAACTTCCCAAGAATTTCCTCCTATTTCTGGAGAGAGCAGGGCATTGACAGAGGAAGTGGACTACCGTTTCTTCTTCCTCTTCATCTTGGCATGCTCTGCAATAGTCAAATGCCTCTAAACCAAGCCTTCTGGCATGTTTTCCTATGAGCCAGTGCCCTGTTAATACCGATGTGACTCTGGCTAGTGAGTCCCTTCTGAACGAGAGCATCTCCCTTGTTCTCTTGAGATCATATTTTGGCCATGTTTGTTTGGCAATGGCACACGTGCTTTCTTCAGACCATCTTTGATTGGCACGAGTTATCGTTTTCTCATCGACCCGGAGTTTACATGTTGCCATGGGAACCCCGGGTCGATGATTTATTGTTTCTAAAGGTAACAGGGTACCTGCCCTGGCCAGTTCATCTGCCTTACAGTTACCTGTTATATCATTGTGACCTGGTACCCACATAACAAGTATGTTAAACCGCTCGGCTGCTTTGTTTAATGCTATGCGGCAGTTCAGGGCAACTTTAGAGGTCGTTAATGCGCCTCGCAGAGCCTTGATCGCTGCTTGGCTGTCTGTGAGGATACGGACTTCGCTGCCTTGCATTGCGGCCCTTTGTATCCATCCTATTGCTTCTTGAATCGCCAGGATCTCTGCCTGAAAAACACTGCAGTGGTCTGGCAACCTGAATGAAATATTGATATTTGGTTGCTCCGAAAATACCCCTCCACCCACCCTTCCGTCCAGTCATAAAAGGTTATTTTGAATTTTGTTGGGATATTATTTCACTGAAAAAACTTGCTGGAATGTAAATTTCCTTAAAATTTAAGAAATGAATTGTTTGTACAAATTAATTTTGTATTAAACCACGTTGAGTATTTAACGTCGAACCAGTTTTCGAAGCTGACCGCTCCCTCAGGACAGACTTGTTATGATTATTTTTATTTATTTATCTATATGGCTAGAAGCTTTTTACAATAAATAAACAATATATAATATATGCAGTAGTTACACGGTATTTAAAAAAGTAAATTGCACAAGTCAAAGATCTACAAAATACAACAACAATAATAATAATGAAATCACAGAGCAAATAAATTGATCGGCCATGACAATAAATTTTTAACTGAAATTAAACCCATTCACTGGATACAATGAAAAAATAAGAACAAAAGAGAATAACACCCTGAATAAATTACTAAATAGATAGAATAAAGTAATGTAATTATTAGTGAACAAAATATTATGTTTGCATAATGGCGGTAGCTGGATGTAGGGCTCTAAAGTAACGTGCCTTTATACTATGACAGACCAGAGTTAAATATGTCCTCTGTATGAGCATACCTACTTTATATAGCCTAGATATAAGGGAATTCATGTGTGCATTTGTTCTTGTATTATCACAGTAAAATAGCATTGGTAACTGAGTAGATCTAATAGGCACATGAAACGTTATCATATACAAAATATCAGGGTTATCAAAAAGAGAATAATTTCATCAATTTAAAGAGAATAATAAATAAAAGAATAGGTATAGTCAAATAAAATACAACTCTTCTGTCGGATAATGACATAAGACTATGTAATTTGTGTAATTAATATTTTCAATTGGAATATGAAGACGATACTTAGTTAATATAGCGTAGAAATATATAATGGATACATCCTAGCTCGTGAGTAGATATGGGCATTGTAGTGTAGGTATCGGACAGATGAGTTCATATGAATGATTTGTACAATTAGGTGGTAAGCACACTCAGAGAAATTGTTATTAGATAAGCGTTGAATCGAATCGCCAACCACCTAATTACTGAAATTCATTAATCTGATACAGATATAAATGTTAAAATCTTTCAATATCTCGCCACAACAGTAACTCTACTCAACATTCCCTAATGTCGTGCATGATCATTCATGATGATAACTAATCAGTTACAAGTCTTTCCTGAGGAGGGAGCGGTTAGCTCTGAAAAATGGTTTGATGTTACATACTTGACATGGTTTAATACAAAATGAATTTGTACAAATATGTAATTCATTTGTATAATTTTAAAAAATGTGTCACAAAGTTCAAACTATTTATGAAGATATAGTAAATTTTCTTAATTGTTGTTATCATATATTCTATGTTGCAGATATGTGCGAGTATATCAAACAAAATATTTTTTACTGGTAAAAAATATAAAGTTTAATTTTTTAAAATTTTTAGATGGATCATATTTTTCTTAATATCAAACAGGAGGAAGAAATTGATATCCATGATGAACATCTTGGTATATTAAAATATGATCAAAATATGACTAATGAATTGGATATTTCTGTTTTGAAATGTGAGCTTCATGAAGAAAATAAAGATTTTCACAAATTGATTTGTGGAGATGTAGAGATTTGGAATATGGGAAATGATCAATTAAACAATATTTTAAAAGTAAATCCGAATTCTACCAATGAAATTGTACACTTTAAAAATGGGAATTTGACTACTCATCAATCTTCTAAGTTCATAGACACAAGTCACATAGAATTAGAAAAGAGTCCCAAAATTGAAGATACTAAAATAGATTTAAAAGAAAACGCTAAAAATAAAAAGATTATAGACTTCAAAAAAATTTATAGAGAATTCAATAATAAAAGTAAAAAATATCAGTGTGATACATGTGGACATGTGGCTAAAAGTTTATTATTTCTTAAAAAGCATACTTTGTCACATAAAGAAAAAAAAGTGTTATTTTGTAAAGAATGTAATTATATTTGTGTTTCTTCATTTGCTTTGGAGAAACACAAGTTAATTCACGATAATCTATATTGTGTAAAATGTAAGACCAATTTTGAATCTCTATTTAAAGTCCAGGAACATAAATGTAACTATAGCAATATTACTTTAGAAAACAATAATAGCAAACTACGTAAAAAAAAACAATTTTCTTGTGATCTTTGCAATTATACTTGTAATCATTCAGGGCATTTGAATAGGCATAGAGTAATACATTTTAAAAAATGCAAATCGTCTACAAAAATGTATTCTTGTATTGATTGTGATTATCAAAGTCTACAGTTGTCAAATTTAATTAGACATCGATCTATACACTTCATTGAAAAAAAATTTAAGTGTGAATTTTGTTCTAAGTCGTTTAATTCTTCTAGAGAATTTAAATTTCACATTCATAAATTACATTCAGATAATTTGAAATCTGAATTAGGGTCAATTGAAAAATTTGAATGTGATCATTGCTCATATTCTTCTTTTTATAAAGGTCATATAAAGCGACACATGGAAATACATTCCAATCAGAGAAAAAGGAATTTTTTCTGTAAAAAATGTGATCATACAAGTTATTTTCGAGACGATTTAAAAAAACATATGCTAACGCATTCTTGAATTTATTGTTCTGCCATGTCACTTTCTTTGAATTCAATGCTTGTGATCTTTTGTCTTGATCTCTTTATCTTACATACTTCTTTTATGTGTCTCAAACACAAACGAAGTAGAATGAAAGAAAAATCATTCTGCAGAATTTGTGATTTGAAGAAGACACAAAAAATAAAAATTGCCATTTATATTGGATACATATTACACAAAGAAGCACATGATACAGGCCCATCAACAATAGCTGCCTGCATGTCAATTAATAATAATAATATTTTTGTTATTTATATATATTTTTTGTCATTGTAGAGTTTAGATTAGTTTGAGCTTTTTGTGTCATTTTTATGTACATAGGCTGTTATGTGAACTGATAAAAATTTATCAAATGTTTTTTTAATGTAAAAAAAATTCTTTTCACCTAATATTGCATTATTTTATTTACTACTTACTTTCCGTGTCTGGTATACCTTCATATTCATAACCCCGATATTCAGCCATCTGAATTCCATTGGTTTTAATCGTAATCAAAATTTTAATTTCATTAATACAAGTAAGCTCTATCCCCGTTTTTCCTTTTTGTGGGAAGGGTCGCAAAAAGTTGAAAAATGAATGCTTGCTTCAAGATATACAAACTTCATACACATAATTACATCTGTTACGGGGCAGATAGGAGTTATTTATGTGGAGCTGACTGTTCCATGAGACACAAATAGTATAAAAGACAACCAATACGAGCTAAACAAGTACAAGGAACTGGTAGATAAAACAGTTCAAAATGGCTTTAGCACAAATATATATGGTGTATGTGGGGGCGAGAGGCCTGCCCGCAAAGACTTTATATTTAAAGACCTAGGTCTCCCTAGGGGTATAAAATAAAAACTTCTGGATAGGATGGTAAAAGCAGCATTGTCCGCATTCCTATTGGATTTGGTTGCGCAGGGAAGTAGAGTATCAGTTGGAGATAGGTGGGTGAGTGTGACTCAAGTCATAAAGGGGCCTCTTAAGCCGTCAGTTTTTGCTATTGTGGTATATCTCCAAATGTTTTACCTGGATACTCATTATAACTTGATAATGCAAAAAAATGAAGACTCTATGCAAGAGTTGTTACGATTTTACATGTAAAGTTTTTTAAAACAACATAGACTTGCGCCATTATTTGTGGATACAGCAAGTCAAAAAATGTGTTGGATGCGGGATCCAGCCATTGTAATCCCTAATAACCAACTGAGCCATGAAAGCCGATCTCAAGATAGTGATAGGATTCCATGTTGCTTTCTCGGATATGTTTTATACATTAACCATTAATTATACTTTGCCCCATTTATTTCCTATCAATGTCTTTTTAGTTTTTCGTCTCATTGAAACATACTTTCTAGTTCACACAAATTTTATAATTCATATTTAAGAAGCAATGATATCTTCCATACATTTTAATAACATCACTATATACTATTTCACATACTTTGTGGTTCAGTTTCATGACAAATTTAAGGATTCCTTGTCTCACTCCTTTATTGATAAGAAATTATGTTACTGTATTAGGTACTCTGACATAAACTAATGTATAGGAAAACAATTGGACATATCAGTTGGTCTTAGTATCATACCTTCATGGTTGGTCTCCTACTTCATATACTTAAGCCTCGCTCGCCCACAGAGGCACAGCGGACAGATCCGATTTTTGTTTCCTAGCAATAATGTTGTTATTGCCGACAATACGATGCGCGCACATGAATTCCTATATAGAATACGTCTGATGTGCTGCGTCCTGTCTGATATAGTACTAGTGTAAGAAGCAGGAGACTGCGTATGTAAGCCTTTATCAATGGCTTTTTTTAAGAACCAAAAGAAAAAAGATTTATTTTTATTAAAAAACTTCAGGCTGGGTTGTTTCAACAAAAGTATCAGTAATAGAATAGTTAAAATACTTTGATTTCATAAAATTATTCAAAATGCGTCGGTCTATTTCAATGAAACAATCAAAAGCTTTGAACAATTTTATCAAAGTACATATTTCAACTATACTTTTACTTTAATCTTTGTTTGAGAAACACAACCTCAGCCTGAGATGTTTCAACAAAAGTATCAGTAATAGTATAGTTAAAATACTTTGATTTCATAAAATTATTCAAAATGCGTCGTTCGATTTCAATGAAACAATCAAAAGCTTTGAACAATTTTATCAAAGTACATATTTCAACTATACTTTTACTTTAATCTTTGTTTGAGAAACACAACCTGAGATGTTTCAACAAAAGTATCAGTAATAGTATAGTTAAAATACTTTGATTCCTAAAAAAAATGCGTCGTTTGACAGCATTACATTTCAATGAAGCAACTAAAAGTTTTGAACAATTTTATGAAATCCAGAAGTATTTTTACTATACTTTTACTTTAATCTTAATTTGAAAAAAAAACCACCTTATAGACCCTTATTCAGTAAGTATATGAATATTTTATAGGAAAATAAAAAACAATTTTTGTCTTTTTGTGTTTATTTTTCACTTTAACAATAATATTATCCTGGTACAGAAATTCAGTCATAAAAAACAGAATGTACCAAAAAATAAATAAGTTGCATGTACGGATGTTTTAGTAAAAAATTTTGAGACTTAAAATATGACTAAGATAATAGTAATTGCCTATAAATTTAAGGCAAATATTAATTACTGTGTGTATGAAATGTAATATAAATGTATTACTATAAAATCACAGCAATGATAATATGAAGGCATACTCTATTTGCGAAAATGAAACAGAGATGCTACAGAGAAAGCTGGTAATTATAGTTTGACAAATAATAGTGTGTTAAAAATATATATAACTGTACCGCCAATAGTATAAAAGTGAGAAATAATATTGTGTTATCATTTTGTTTCTAGTAAAAAATATATAGCACACACAAATACACAATGAAAAACACTGCTTTTAACTGTCTCCGATGCACTAAGGTCCCGGATGATGAACTTTTAACACCACATGGAAGATAACTTAAGTCTTTTTCTCACTATTTCTACAACTCGTCGTGTGTTTCAGTATCCTGGAAATGAAAATATAAGATATGTATAAAATTTATGCTAACATTGAATTTAAAAAAAAAAAGATTTTTACCACACATGCCAATGATTTAATATGTGAATAATAAATTGTCTGAGTTTGTTTATGAAAACATAATTTTATCATAACTGCAGTGTATTTGATAAATGGATCCTAGAATTTACAACATGTTAACTACAGTACAGTCTAACTATTCCAGCCAGCATTATTGCGAGAGTACCAGATTAGCGGAAAATTTGGATTTCTGGAATGTGAGCAGAATGAGTATTCATTTGCATGTACTTATATATACATACATATTCATCCATAATTGTTTATAAATGAAATCAATATATTTTAAATAATTGACAGTGATAAGATAAGCAAAATTGTCATAATCATCAACAATGGCGCTACAGCCCATCATGAGCCTTGGCTTCCTTGAGAACTTTGCTTTCCTCATAGAGAGATGATATTGCCCTAATCAACCTGGGAGGCAAGTCTGGTCCAACCGGCGAAATCAAAACCCTCACGATTACCCATATCATGGATATAATTATTATATGGACTTCTATAATATCTTTAGATGTCATAGAACTCCATATGATAATTATATCCATGATATGGTTAATCACAAGGGGTTTTGATTTCGCCGGTTGGACCAGACTTGGCCCCCACATCCCCACTCCATACACTGATTACTTTGTCACAGGCATTTTCCAGGATTGAATGAATAAACAAGCATGTACAGAAAAAAGACCTTAAGGGCACTCACAAACTACAGACTTTTTTTATCGGCCGGTAGTTTGATCAGGTTGGACTGCTTGCTGGTTTGTATGTTAGATCGACCATTACCAGTGGTAGTGTGCGAGTCCCCTAAACTGAATAAGAAAAAAATGCTTGATGTATAGAATGAAATTTGAACCAGGTTTCATTGGATTGTTAGTTCAACACATATATCCTTCTTTATTATCAATCTAGTGATGATTGATAATAAATAAGGATATTTGATTGGCATCTCTTGATTTAGTTCTGAATAAATAATTTAAAAGTGGTTTACATCTGATGTTGGGAGGTTGTTGAAATCTTCACTTTCTTCATCGTCTAAATCTTCATCATCCTCTGATGGTGTGGACTCTCCAGCGTCTTTTTCTGTTTCTGCCTTTTCAGCTTTATCTTGTTCTTCTTTCATTTTCTTTTCCCCTTCCTGTTGACAGACACATCAAAATATTATAATACATTTGCAGGATTTGTAAGACTTTCTAAAACTATCAAATTACACGCAATAATTGTTTAATGAAGGCAACAATAATTACAAATTTACTTTATGAAGATAATCGAAATAGCTGGATGTTTTAAAATTGTACGACTTTAATTTAAGAAGTTGATTGAATTGTACATGTTTTAAATATATATTTTCATTCAGATTGGCAATACAAATAAAGATTGCAGACAGAGAGAAGTATTCAAAAGTATAAGCGGCAATTTACCTGAACTGCTTTCACTTTTTCTGCAGCTGCTTTGGCAACTTCCAGGTCATCAGTAATGAGGAAGTTGTCGAAAATTGTTCCAGCTTTTACCTGCCACAGATCCAAACCAACCGAGCAAATTTCCTTCCTTTCATACAGGGAATCGTCGGGAACATACTCAGGGTTATCAATCTCAGGATGTACCCAAACTCCTTTGTATGATGGATTGTCAATCTATTAAACAAAAGAAAGTTTATTTTTACTATGCAAAATATTTATATTAATAGTAAACTATAATAACTATATGTAAAAAATATTTTTATTTAGTGTCAATATGGAAATCAGCTATATACAGCGCTCACCCTATATTGTTTGATAAATTGAAGCATCTAAATTATTTTTAAGTTAAATGCATATGTTATAAAATCAAGCAACTACGATATAACCACAAATTATATTTTAATCCATTTTAAAAACGCAAATGTTTACTGAAAAATGTTGATTACAGAAATAATATACTTATCTGGTTAGTTTGTTGGAAGAAACAAACAAACCATGTACATATCGTCATGCCCTAGTAACAATGCCGGATCTGACATTTTGGCGAAAATGCTTTTATTGTATAATTAAATATATGTATATTACCTAGATATTGTAAAAATAAAAACTTTCATAATATTTTGTGTATTTTACAAAATGACGTCGTATCTGTACTAAGGAGTCCATAATAGAGAAATGATATATATTGAAATCCGAAATTGTTAGATGTGAAATCAGCCTTTGCTGTGTGTGTATCTACCACTTCCATCCATGTTATATGGACTGCGTCTTACGCAACGTCCTACGTAGGGGATTCAAAACGAATGCGAAGCGGCGCGGTGCGAAAATAACAAACAGTCGGTAACTATGGAAGTGTCCTACGTTACCGACCGCGAGTTGGTTTCGATGCGGCGTGGCACGATGCGAAGCGAACGCGATCAGTTGGTTTGATATTTTCGCGCGAATTGATAGCGGCGCCATTGTTTTTTGACATGTCAAAAAACAGAAATTTTAATATCTATCCATGAACGTCTCATATTATGGGACAATAGAATTATTATTATCGAACCGCGAATTTTAGGATTTGGCAAAAATAAATATGGGACTACAAGTAAACACATTTATTTATTATTGCTATTTTACAATAGGATGTTGTTCAAAACACACAAAATCTTCTCTCGCTTGCACAAATGTCAAATTTTGATATGTTTCCCGGAAAGATGTAAATTCAGTCTCATTTATTATTTCAAGATCACGTAATTCTTCATACAAATTGTGATATCCCCCATAAATATGCCTCTCTAAGTACACAATATTAGTTTCACTTCTCTGCCGTATATACTTCTTGAGTATTTTATATACGTACATCCATGACAGTAGCTGGCGGCAGAGGGAACGATTCGCGCACACGTAGGACAGAGCCGCCGCGTCGCACCGCATTGAATTCGCTTGTATCCGCACCGCATCGCTTCGCAATCGGGTTCGCTTTGAATCGCCTACGTAGGACGTAGCGTTAGCCTACAGATATTCATTATAATAATTGTATGACAAAGCATACAATATCCTTTTATGAGCTTTGCAATTTTAATATAGTGAATCAACTTTCCTAATAGTAATGTCGACTGTGGTAGATACAACAATATTATTCGAACCTTCGATTGAATATTAAAAATGGATTTTTTTATGAAATCTTTTAATGTAGAAATATTTCAAACAAATGACAATTTATTTTCTCTTTAACTACCTACCATATATTTGACAATGTTTTTTGGAAGAATAATATTTCTAAACGCTGTGAGTAGCAGATCCGCCATTTTAAAGTGGAATGTAAAAGGTATCAGATCTGCCCCCCTAGACAACATGCCATTTAAGATACATTCGACATTGCAGTTTGATGAAAGTCCAATTAACAACGGCGAATGTGCAAGAAAATACCACTAATTGACATGAAAATCAACAAGACTTTGAGAAAATCATTTATGCCTAATTTATAATATGTACTTTTCAAAAGAAAATTTTCATTCCGTTAAAAAAAAAATGTGTACTGCATATTGATTTGAAAAGGTTAAGATTTCTTGTTGAGGGAAAAAATTAAGTGAAAAAAAAAAACATTTCAAATAACTGGGGTCAAGATGGAGCTAATGTAGCCAAGCCAAGCATCAACATTTAAATATACCTATTAACTGATGTTTCATTCTGAAATGAAAGAGTTGTAGAGAGACTATGACCCGAATGCACAGTCCTAGGTAACTAAATACTAACTCCTAACCTCACTGGAGTATTTAGAATTTTTAAGTTAGCAATTGCATTGCAGAGACATCAATAACTAAATAATACGCCAAACTTAAGGTCGATGGCGTAGAGTATCACATTATTGCGTACGAAGAAAAGAATTAGATATTTTTCTATGGGTATAGATTGACGTTTGAAATCTTTTTTTGTCATAACAACACAAACAACCAAGCTCACACTGACAGCTCGATGTTGTGATTTTTCCGAAATTCAAGCGAATTTTCGGCATCTTGTATAGATCGTTGAATAATCTTTTTGGTATTTGATTTGACGAAATTACCAACTACATATTTGACAAAGTCGCTAAAATCATCATCCATCAAAACATCTCGTATTTTATTACTAAACCACTCATAAGATTCCTCGCGATCTACCTTTCTTTTTGACAATTCGCAAATGTTAGTTTACGTCGACGCGCATGCGCTAAGTATTTAGATATGTCTCTGCAATGCAATTCTCATACAAAAACTTTCTTTAAGTTAGGAAGCCACGTGATCTCCTAACTTTTAGTGAGCGATTGTGCAATGAAAACATGGATGGTATTTAGGTTGGACTGCATTTGGGTCTGTATATTATACATAATATGTAACTGCTATTGTTAATTTTACCTGCTTAGGTGACCATTCTCCCTTGTACTCAGGGTTATCAATCATTGGTGGTTCCCATTCTCCATCCATCTCATCATCCCAGTCCTCTGGTTTAGTGGCATCTGGATCCGGAATGTGTTCGGGCTTGTCCCAATCTGCTGGTTTGCTGTCATCTGGGTCTGGGATAGTGGCTCGGTCATCCCAATCTTCAGGTTTTTTCGCTTGAGGATCCTGTTTCAAATAATTTAACCATATTATTATCACAACCTTTAAAAACAAGTATTTCAAATACGAAAAAAAAAACCTAAATTATACAAGCAATCGTCTACATAAAGAACTCTGAACAATCTGTGATCTGTAGTCTTCAAAGTTTAATAAAAACGGTGTAGAAATTATATGTGATCATATAAATTTCCCATAATGGACAAAATTAAAAACGAATATATTCGGGGTAGCTTTGGGGTCACGCCCATCCCGGAGAAAATGAAAGAAACCAGACTCCGGTGGTATGGTCATATGAATAGAAGGGGAGACGATCACGTGGTCAGGGTGGCCCTAAATATTCCCACACCACCCAGAGCTAGAGGCCGTCCACAGGTCACCTGGTGGACGAGTATTGAGAGAGATCTAAGGAAGGACCAGCTGACCAGTGAGATGACACATGACAGAAAGACGTGGAGACGTGTGTACCAGGAGGGCCGACCCCAGATGAACTGGGAAGAGGACCAGCCAAAGAAGATAAATTTCCCATAAATTTGCGTTACATTAAAAATATTAATAAACAGGAAAATATTTTAAAATCCTGTTCACTGTTTCAGAAATCACAGTAATTTAAAATAATGTAGCTATTTGCTGAATTGCAATGTAGAAAAAGCCAAAGAAAGAAGTAATGCACAGGTATTTCTAAACCAATTTAGTAAATGTTACCATATGCAAAATTGTCAAGTGTTTGCAACTAAATATAAATATTAAATATGGATTACTTTTATTTGTCGGTTCCAATAGGTGACTGCTAGTTTTAGTGGCAGATATAGTATATTGTAGTAGGTATATTAGTGGCATAATATTAAAGATCTATAATTTGTTTAATCTACATAAATTTATAATATCACATACCTTTATCTTTTTGGGTGCCAAGAACTCCCAATCAGCTTCAAGAGTACCAGACTCTATTTTCTCGTTATCAATGAGGACTTCATAGGTATTATCAGGCTTGACAATCAATGTGTAGAAATGTGTGTAGACATCATCTTTACATCTGATATCCTTATTGATGAGTAAATTCTTGCCTTTATAGCTGAAGATTACATGGACTTTCTTGGTTCCGTGTCCACAAATATCTGGTCCAAACATAATCTCATAGGGAGATTCTCCGTGCATATCTGCTTGATCAAGTTTGCAATCAAACACTTTCACGTAGCCACCGCCGCAGTCAATGTCTTGTTCGTGTTTGACAGAAAACTGTACCACCAAATTCTTACCAGCATTGCTGAAAGGCGGGAACTTTCTAGATAATGCATAAAACCGGGCATCTTGGGATGTCTTCAAACCTAACAAAATATACATACTATTAAAACCAAGTTAAGTTATAAGAAGTAATATTAGTAAAAATCATACAAAGCAATGTGGTCTGCGTATTGATATACCTATATAGAAATTGCCTACCTTTATCAGAAGCTTCTTCATTGTAAAACTTTCCAGCTGTCAAAATGAACTTTCCAAATTCTTTACCGGGGTGTTTGCTGTACACCCAATTGTCTTCCCACGAATCTAAAAAAAAAGCAAATACATCAAATTAAATTACTTACATCTATATTCGTATCTATCTATGATAGGATGCCGGTAAGAATTAATGTATATTTTTAAAAATCAACAATTAATTGAAGTAGGTAATACAAATCTTACCATCTACGAAGTTCTCCTCAAAATATACTTCAGAATTAACTGCACAAATAGTCACAAATGTGACAAACGCGACGAGAAAACCTTTCATTTTGAAACGCACCGTCCAGACCAAAAGACAGACAAGCCACGAATAATTTTACTTTTGCCAGAAACTTGTGCCTTTGGTGACAATTATCAGAATAATCAAACTTAATACGCACGTTTATCGGTAATTTCCAAGGTAAGAATGAAACAGCTACATAAAAGCTTGTGTATTATAAAAAATTCAACAATGGTATCTCGTGTGACGTTTCAATTAAACATCGTATAATTTACTAGTGAAGAATGAGATAGATAGATAAAAGTATGTCTAATTTTTTTAGATTTCCCGAGACAGATGGTGAAATTCTATTGGATAACGTTGGACGAATCAAACTTCTACACCACACAACGCGGGTTTGCCGGCTTCGGTAGGCGAAACGTCATCGTGTATTGTCATGAAATGTTGGTGGCTAATTTATACTTATTATTGATAATAACTTTTTACCAAGCAATGTCTTATCCATATCATCAGTTAATTTTATAATGCTTATTGTTTGAGACAGCCTGTAAAAATTGATTAGGTAGGTATTAAGCGAGTAGGTACACCTACTTATCAGTGAAAAATCTCTTCCACGGGAAAATCGTGAATTTTCTTTCACATGCCTTCAAGGTTTCATTATATTGAGAAAAACAATTTGAGTATTGTATTCTTTGAAGAAAAAATATTTTGCAACCACACAACATCTTACATTTTTATTTAGTTTTAGTATAAAGAGTTTAAAATAACTTTTTATAAAATTATGTAAACATTATGAAACTTTTTGTCAAGAAAAATAAAAGTTATATTATCCCCTAGGAAAGCTTATTTTTTAATAGAATTAATAGGTATTTCACTAATATTTTTTACTGTTATAATTTGATGTCCTGGAAGACGAAAAATCAATGAGCATGTATGAGACGATGCATGGATGTAAAGGAAGCTAGGAATGTGTGCAAAAATAGAGAAGTATGGCACTTGGTTCTCTCTGCTTACCCCGTGAAGGATATGGCATAATGGTATGTATGGAAATACTTTTTCAGACAAGTCTACAACTATAGCATCAGTTGATATGATCAGTAGGTAGCCTTATTGTGATACTCAAATTCGGTTAAGAATTTATATAACTGTAGCTGCGTATATTTAAATTATTTACAATTACGTTTAAAACATACCTATGACATATTTCTTCATTACAAAGGTAGATTCTTAGTGAAAGATTCAAATTGGGAATGGATTTGAAGTCAAGAGTAGGACCACAGAGGCCTAGAGAAAAATAGGCCGATATGAACTATTTATTATTATGTTTACTCCTCATTTTTATTATTAGGTTAAAACTAACAAAATCTGAAGCTATCATTTTTTTATTTTAAAATTTTATTAATCATTTTTTTATAGTAATAAACAATGAAATACAGTTGATGTGTCAAAATGAAACCAAAGAATATTATTATTTCATAAAGCTGCTAGAATAATCTCATTGCAATGAGATGTTCTACATGTAATAAGAACATCTCATTGCATAGAATATCCAAAAAAACATTAAGACCGATAATGACAAACCAAAAAATACTCTTTTTCCTTAAATTTATGTCACATAGCATTGATATATATACATATAATTTATTTCTCACACAAATATTGCTTCTCTGGGCTGAAAACACTGGTTAGTTAGAAGAAATTGCCATACGGCAATAAACTCGCCACTTGCGCAGGGTGCAAGGAAGTGTTTATTATTATCATTATAATTTAACCTATAGAAAAGTAATATTCTAATAATAATCACCTTTATAACCAGTAATAATTAGATTACTGCTGAGTTCCAACCGGATTATATATTGATACATGGCACTAGAAACAGAAATCAGCTAAGACCGCCACAACCAAGAACGACACATGCGCAGCGTCAATATAGTTTTTTGGCACCAAGAATTTATAATAAAATAATGATGGATATTGAACAAAACATATCGCATGGTGGGAAAAATTTCAGAGACCTCGTTACTCGTTGGCTGAAGCAGATTGGAAGAGAAGGATCTGTCTCGGTACTCTTAGATTTTTTGAGATAGAGGCTATAAAGTTTTTTTATCCTGGTTGTCAATGTTCTAAGTGAATGAAGAATGTAAAGAAAAAAGAAAAGAAAACAAATCATATGATCGCAGAGTAGCCATAGCAATTCAAAACTAGTACTGCCTCAGAACAGACTATGTTTAGCGAGGCAGTAAAATTTCCAATGTGTGGAAAAAAAAAGTAATAATTGTAAAATTGTAATTAGGTAGAAACAAAAAAAAAAATGTTTTTGTTCCTTTGTAATAATTTATCTATAATGTTGGAAATATAATATTCATTCATTCATATAAATATTATGAAAATATTTCCTATATGTGAATAAACCAAACAATATTTTGATACGTGTTGGTGTAATTAATAGAATGATTATTTAAAAATATTATGGTATTGAATCTCTTATCCAACAAAAGCCCTCATAATTTTATTTTAATTAAAATAATAATTACTCTTAATATAAAGATTCAAAGGTAAGAAATAAGAAGCGAGAATTAAGAAAATATTTTTATAAATATTTGATAAATTACTCCTCAAAATGCTCACTAAAATTATAACTGTCATCATTTTTATCAAATAATTGATAAAAATGATGACAATTACATTGATAAACTTAACCTATAGAAAAGTAACATGATAATAATCACCTTTATAATCTTTAAACCAGTACTAATTAGATAAAAATATAGTGAAAATATTTCCTATTTGTGAATAAACAATATTTTGATACGTGTTGGTGTAATTAATAGAATGATTATTTAAAAATGTTATGGCATTGAATCACTTATCCAACAAAAGCCCTCATAATTTTATTTTAATTAAAATAATAATTACTCTTAGGGTAAGGCAATGTAGGCAGGTCAAATGCAAACTTTGTTAACTATTGTATGAGAATAATAATAATAATAATAAGGACAATTTATAAAGCGCCATTTAGTGACAACCGTGGTCACCTCAAGAGCGCTTTCAGTTTGCAAAAAAATAATTTAAAATTAGTCCTATAGCTAACACATTGAAAATGGTGAAACATAAAACTTAAAAAAATACAATAAGTTAAAATTAGTCCTAAAGCTAACACATTGAAAATGGTGAAATATAAAACTTAAAAAAATACCTAGAAATCACAAATGAATCTTGTTACATAATCCAGATGAATGAACGTCATTAAATATTACAATCGTGTGCGCCCAAGTTAGTGTATTTGAATTGAGCGATACATAAAATACTATGGTTTATTTGATTGTACAAAAAAGTGAGAGCATTGTGTGAAAACGTATTGAGCCAATGTTTAGATTTATAAAATACCTATCATTTAAAAAAAACATTCATGTTTCTAAGCCTTCTAAATTTTGAGTTATGGATAAAAAATCTGAGAAAACAGGTATTATTATAAAAAAAAATACATGTACAAAAAAGTGAGAGCATTGTGTGAAAACGTATCGAGCCAATGTTTAGATTTATAAAATACCTATCATTTAAAAAAAAACATTCATGTTTCTAAGCCTTCTAAATTTTGAGTTATGGATAAAAAATCTGAGAAAACAGGTATTATTATAAAAAAAATACACAAGATGAAAAAAAGTGTATCGGACCAATGTATAGAAAAATAATGAGAGAATAATATATATTTTTGTTGAAGACATAACTTTTAAGAGTACGGCGGAATGAGTATCCAAAAAGTACCTTGGAGCCTATCCCATCACCTTAATATAAAGATTCAAAGGTAAGAAATAAGAAGCGAGAATTAAGTAAATATTTTTATTAATATTTGATAAATTACTCCCCAAAATGTTCACTAAAATCATAATTGTCATCATTTTTATCAATTATATTGACAGCTTCTAAAACACCAGCTAAGGAATTGGCTTTTTTCTCAAGGCGAACTTTGTTTTTCTTCAGTTTTTTCATTTCTTTCTTCTTCTTTTTATTAATCTGTTCATTTCCCTGCAATTCCATTTCTGGATCTAGTTTTCGTTTTCTTTCATCTTGATTTTTTGTAGATTTCTTATTGGAAGAAATATTAACTGAAGATGAAATAAGTGAATCAATCTCTTTACCATCTACTTCCATATCATTGTTGACTAAATTTATGGCACTGACTGGACCCATACTAGTCATCTGTAAACGAAAAATGAAATAAAACCTTTTGATTTTGCAGAGGGGGAGAGAGAATTAGTATCGGGGTTTAATGTTGAATATAGCAGAGGGGGATTTGCATTATTTTTTTGTATTCTGATTATGTGTACATACAGGAGGAATTGCACAGTGCCCTACCCCACTCATTGGGAATGAGATAGAACTTATATTCCTGTTCAGCCCCGAAGTGGCTACTCGTCTGACAACACAAGGACTACCATTAAGCATATTTTAAACCTCTGCCACAAAGAGTCCAACACCAATCAATCAATCAATTACCAGCAAGGAGCTGGCGCTCTCGAACCTCTTAGTACTTGTGCTGGCGATTCAAACTATGTTAATTTGTATAGTGTGAAAAATGTTTTAGAGTCAATTTAAGTGTACAAACATTATCTATATATGTATACCCATCGATTGCCATGGCAAAGTGGCAAATCGTTCTGTGCTGGTGACAAAATTGCCATTTGACAATAAATTCACCACTAGTACAGGCATGCAAAGAAAGTGATGACTATTACAAATATGATTATGATCACAATATAAAATGAATACACAATTTTTTATTTTTATTGACAGTAACATCTCAATAGAGACGAAGTTGGGATATTATAGAAGAACCAGGTTCTCAGGAACCTACAGGGCTTACATGATCACTTTATGTGCAAAGTGAGCACAATTGGTGAACGTTGCGCATGTGCATAAAGTGAGCATAATTGGTGAACGTTGCGCAAGCGCATGAAGTGATCAAGTAAACCAGCCGATGACAGGTCGTAAGCCCTGTAGGTGCCTGAGTTCCTGGTTCTATAATATCCCAACTTCGTCTCAAAGATGTTATTGTCAATAAAAATATCATTTGATTCCCGACAGGGAAAAAATCCAATGTTCGCGTATATGCAATTAAAAAATATATTCGATTGAATACACAATCTGTGGTTATTATTATTATCAAATTGCACAAAAAAATCTTTATGATTTTAAAACAGTTGTAATAAAATAACATTTTACATAGGTCAATGACTAATGAATCAATATTAGTATAATATAATCAATAAAGTCAGATGAATAGAAAATGGTGGTGTATTCCTAATATTAAATTACTTTAATCAATAATATGTCAATGGGTACGCAATAAGTAGCGTAATTAATAATTATGTACTTAATATGATTTATAATTTAGGAATGAAGTTCTAATAATCATCATTGTTATTCAAAATTTTATTAATAAAAAATGTATTTTATTACAATTTTGAATTTTTAGTTTTTCAATATTGATACTATTTACTTTGATATAAGTATTAATCTATAAAAACAGGAAGACCGTTTAGACCGGAGAAGGCCTTTTCATCTGATACGACAACTTGTCCATAAAACATTATAAATTAAACATGGTTGAAACTGTGGTTTATTATATTATTATATATTATTATCTAGAAATAAAAGTTTGAGTTTGAGAAAAACAAACAAACCTGAACAGAACTTTCCAATAAGTGAGATGTAGTCAATTTTTTTAATGTTTCTGTTTCCATAGCCTCAAAATTATCTATGTCAAACTCTTTAGCAATATCCGTAACAATTTTGGCATCAATGTGAATGTTGGAAGCATTAGGATCTTCAGGTACTAACGTGTAATATTTCACTTTTCCAATATTCCAATCTTGGATAAGGAGCCTTGCTGCTGCTATTTGGTCAGGTATACCTCCTTTTTTGTAACGGCCCATTTTGGCAGCCAATTGAGCGAAAAAATCCTGAAATTCAAATCAATATGTAAAATATAACAGTAAAAATATTAAAAGACATGACTGAAGTATAGTTGTAAGAGTTTTTCTGTTCTTAATTGCTGTCATTGTCCTCGTTGCTGGGGATCGTAATCCTCTTTCCTCGTTGTGCTTAACACACTGTGGAATGTTGTCCTCCACCTCTCACTCAAACCACCGATGTTCCTGTTGCAGCCTTGATTTGTTTGGTTCACAGTGGGGGATCTTCCTCTCTTTCCTCCTCGTCTGGCTATGTGACCAAAGAACTGAAGGACATTCTTCAAACTGATGGAAGAGAGCCTGTCATCAACGTATAACTCTGTGAAGATTGAGCACCATATTTTGAAAGTATCTATGCTTTGCCTTTCACGGACTTTAAAAATGTCCCAAGATTCTCCCCCATACAGAAATACAGGGAGGATCAGTGCCCTCATTTCTTGGATTCAATTTTTTGGATTTCAGTTTCTATCTTCCATATTGTATCCAGTATGGTCATGGCATTCTTGGACATTGCGATACATGGTTTGATCTCTTCTATGCATAATGACAAAGCAAGTTTGCGTAGGTGATTTAACATAAAAAAATACATATTAATTGTTCACGGTATGTGAAGTAGGTATACTTTCATGATTTGTGTAGTCATGTAAAAACACAATATGCCTATAAAACAGGGCAGACAAACCTTTCTGTAGTTGAAATATATTTCTTTCAATATAAATTATGACCATTTATCAATAAGTTTTGTCTATGACTTATAAGCAACACCTGCAAAGCTGTTAAACATGAAAAGATCATAGAAAAAAAACAAACAGGATTTCTTTAGGATTAGAATATACTTTTTTTTACTTTTCTACGGACAATTCTTGGTAGAACTCCATTTCAAATAATAAATAAATTTGGAATGGTAAAATAAAACCAAAGTTTTCAGTTCTACTAATTTAATGACACTGACTAGTTTCGGTCATCCAGTGACCATTTTCAAAGTGTGAAAAAATAAGAGGTGGTTGGTGTTTATATAATATCTGGTTAAGGGGTTTGCAACATTTTTTTTTTTGTTTATTTATTTTTTTTTCTCTTTTTCCGTCAGTTCAATTAGTGTTGCTAGAAAGAACTGACAAAGAAAACTAGCAAACAAAGCGAAGCGTACAAATACAAAAAGAAATTAAATAATTTATATTGCAAAATTATTGAATGCTGCTGGAACATGGCATGATGGTGTCTGTATCTATTATTGAAGTTCTGTGACCAATGGTTGAGATCAGCAATGTAAGGATTAATTGTGTACCTGTAACAAAATATATTGGGGCAGTAAAATTCAAAAGCATTGAGTTGTTTGTTTACATAATATATAATGATAAATGGTTTGAATTTTACTGCCCCAATATATTTTGTTACAGGTACACAGTTAATCCTTACATTGCTGTTCTTAACCATTGGTCACAGAACTTCAATAATAGATACAGACACCATCATGCCATGTTCCAGCAGCATTCAATAATTTTGCAATATAAATTATTTAATTTCTTTTTGTATTTGTACGCTCCGCTTTGTTTGCTAGTTTTCTTTGTCAGTTCTTTCTAGCAACACTAATTGAACTGACGGAAAAAGAGAAAAAAAAAATAAATAAATAAACAAAAAAAAAATGTTGCAAACCCCTTAACCAGATATTGTAGACACCAACAAACAAAAACACCAACCACCTCTTGTTTTTTCACACTTTGAAAATGGTCACTGGATGACCGAAACAAGTCTCAGTGTCATTAAATTAGTAGAACTGAAAACTTTGGTTTTATTTTACCATTCCAAATTTATTTATTATTTGATTAGAATATAATATGCAAATGCTAGATAAAAGCTTATTATAATATGAATGGAAGACTAACTGATGTAAAACAAGAGACAATAGAAAGATAATGCACATGTCTGACGATCCAACAGCCTGCCACGACTTATCGGTACTTGATCCAAGCTTCGTTTCGGCGGGCCCACACATTTTAGGTTGGCCTCAAATGAAATATGCTTGATGGTAGTTCGTTGTGTCGTCCCAAAAGCAGCCGCTCCGGGGATGGACAGAGCTACAAGCTTTATAACGTTCCCCAATGGAGTGGGGTAGTTGACTGCGAAATTCCTTTCAATATACAACCAACTTCTTTTTGTTTATTCATACATGCCAGTATATATTTTTTTATTTATATAATACACATGTTCAAAATACACAATCATAAGATGCAAAAAAAGAAACACTATAAAAAAATTACATGTTGCCCTTTACCAGAGATTTGCCCTTTACACTGAGTGTAGATGAGACATTTAAATACAAAAGAAACATAAATTGAACCTACAAAATTATTGCTATACAAAATGAAGTGAATAATATAATTTATATATCAGTCAATATTTGTATACATATGATAGTAATACATACTGGAGGTGAATCATAGTTGTGTAAATTGTACAGCTCCATTATTGTGTTCTTATTAGCTCTCTGTAAAATTGCAGATGCTGGTGTCAAAGGGTCCTTTAGACTTCCGACTTTTAAAGCATTTTTGAGAACTACAGAATTGTCACTTTCTTGAGTATTACTAGAAAAAACAATTCCGGGGCTATCTAATAATTTTATTTTTGAATCCAATTGAATAACTTGCATTTGCCTAAAAACATAATAACACATTATTAAAAATCTCATGATGCCATAATTTTCAGAATAACATTTTGCTTGATAGACCTGGGTAAACTTGCATTTTTATTAGTTTTGATAGGAAGAACAAATATACAAAAAATTATAAAAATCTGAGATGGTGATGCCTAGAGCACATGTTGAATTCATGCAGATTGACCCTTCGTCAGACTTTAATGCTCTTTTACTTGAGGTACATATATATTTCATCTTATTTAAAACTTATTTATTTATATATTCATTGTGTTACCACATATTTATTGAACAGACTTAATTTAAACTGTGTTTTATTCTACTTTCATGTGTCTGTTTAAATGGCATGCATTTAAAGCACGAAAATATCAATTAAAAAACATTTTTCACACATAAATTGTCTTTCATCTTTAAATAAAGAATATGCACATAGTACAAACAAGTCATAATACAAAAATGTCAATTTAATAAAGTAAAAATAATATAATTACTTAGTTATTCCAGGTGTACTTCCCACATTACACGCTCTCGATCTTTTAAGACTATTGATTATAGAACTTTTTCCAACATTTGGTAGTCCCACAACTCCAACAGTTATCGATGTTTTGATACCCTTGTTACGACAGTAATTACCTAACAGCGACATAAGTAAATCAGCGCCGACACAAGATGAACCTACAATTTTAAAATAAAAAGAGGAAAAACATTAAAATTAATTGACTCAAATAGGAATATCTGTTTTGCCAGATATGATATTTTGTTTCTCAATAGATATGGTAGTAAAAATGAATCGGAGCTAAATTGAAGATGTGCCTCTATATCATGAGAAAACAACCTTTTATGAAAACACTAATATATATATAAAAATAAACTTTCTACAGAAAGTTTATATGAATACATAGTTTTAAAAATCAAAGAATTATTATAATAATTGCATTTATTGCATATTTGATATTCTCGTCGCATTAATCAACCAACATTTTTTTTATAATATATATGAATATTATTCAACTATTTCAAATTAGTTTTAAATTGGGAAAAGTTGACTTAAAAAAGTTATAAATAAGATACTGATTTGTTTACAAACCTTTCATTAATTTTTCATTGTTTTGGCTTTTCTTCATTTTTCTACGACCTAAATTATGTTGCTGATCTTGAGTCGATGCCTTGAAAGCTATCGCTGGCACAGATTTACGAAGATATTTTAACCATTCATCCAAATTACTTCTCGGTACTAAATCTGCTTTGTTCAAAACCATAACTAATCTCTTGTTTCCGGATGATTCTCTGACAACTTGTTCAACTTGAATGCAACGTGTCCCTGAAATAAATAAACAAAATTATCACTTCACAATGAAGATACGCAGATCTGATAATAAGTCACTGGATATATTTTAAAATTGAAAAATAAAATATACCGATTGGGTCTCTAGCATCCACAACCTCCAATATGACATCAGCTTCTTGAACAACATTTTTAAATTCTTTATAATAAGCTTTCAAAGAATTTTCCTGCTTTTTGTCAGTGTTATTATATTCACCAGAGTCGTTAGTTTTTTGTGGACCAAGAGTGTCGTGGATTCTTCCTCTTACATCAGCACTTTTCAACTGTAATAATATTGAATCAGAATATAATTTTAAAAGGTCAGGAAGTTATATTTTAAATAAATTATGCAAACAAAAACAAAAAGCATGCACAAACTGAAATGTACGCAGCAGGCCATGGAGAGACAGATGCTCAGCGTGAGCCTTCAAGATAAATTAAGAAACGAAGAAATAAGACGCCGAACAAGAGTCACAGATTTTATGGATCGAATTGCAAGGTTGAAGTGGCAATGGGCTGGGCATTTGGCTCGACAGGGGGATACTAGGTGGGCACCCAGAATCCTACAGTGGAGGCCCTGGACCAAAAGTGTCGGAAGACCCCCAAAAGGTGGTCCGATGACATAGTACAGCAAGCTGGAATGACCTGGATGCGAAGGGGGAGAGACAGAGACGAATGGAAAAGAATGGAAGAGGCCTACATCCAGCAGTGGAGGGAGGAAGGCTAAAAAAGAAGAAGAAGATGCAAAAATAATCTTATTTCCATTTACTAAATGATTTATAAAAATAGGGAATTTGCCTTTAATAAGTATACAATATCATATCAGTAAAAGCATAGCATATTATGATATTATATGCCTTTATGCCTGGCAGTACTAAGGAAATCCAGATAAAGAGTGGGTATTGAAATTTCAATATAGGTAGTAAAATAATATTTATGATGGTATTTTTTTTTGTAGCATAGTTGTCAGGCAAATTGTAAGTTTGAAGTATAGCTGGCATGCTGTTGGATCCCAATTTTTAGTTTGATTCATAGTTATTGCAATTTGTACATTAGAGATTTAACTCATTTTGTGTTATCGATAGCCACACATACATAACAAAATAACACTTGACCATATTTCCAGATTATATATTTACCAATAATTCCATCCCACCGGACACCTTTGTATCTTCTTCGCGTTCTTTTTCTATCTGCCTGTCCAAGATAGATTGTTCCTTTTTCCGTTTCCTCTCCAGAATTTTTTGTTCCTTCACTAACTCTACTTCTTTTAATATGTCATCCTTGAATGGGCATATATTAGGAATAATGACAGGTTTTTTATTTTTTCCTTTTTTAGGATTCTTTTTAGCTTCCTTTTTCAGTTTTCGGTTATGTTGTCTAACTTTCTTTTCAACTTTATACCTTATAGCGGCTTTAACGCGTTTTGATTTTTTATCTAAAATGTTAATCATAAACATGTAATTTAAGCAGGTGGTATATTATTAGAATAATTAAATTGTGTATTTTTTCGATGAATAATGAAATATAAATACTTACTTAAACAAAATTTCGCCATTTTACTGAATTAAGAAAGGTAAATGTGTAGTAAAATTATTGATGAATTTTATAAATAACGTAACAAAAACAAGATTTGTTAAAATGAATTAAAAACGTTAAAATAACCACAAAATTCACCACTTTACGGAGCACATGTTTACAGTAAATAAGTAGTATACTTCTATATTATCTGTGCAGTAAATGTCAAGTTTGTGTCAAAGTCAAATAGAATCGGTGTTTCCATTATAAAAAAGGTAGAAAAGTCTATGGTGTAATAACCATAGATAACATCTAAAATCATACATAGAGATTTTCATTATTTATTTTATTTTATTTTTTTTATAAAAAATGAATATATCCTTGTTAAACAAGTACATATACATCTTCCTACGTTCCCTAAAATAAGCAAATAAATGCTTGTGCTATAGGTGAACGAAATCGGCCGAGGCAGGATTCGAACTCGCGACCACTGGATTACTAACCCAGCGCGCACACGCTCTCTTGGCATTCAACTCTGGTGGGAGACGGACGGTTTGGTGTGACGCCGTCATCGGTCGACATGTGCTCCCGATGGCGGCCGTATTTTCGACGACGCAGGAGGTCTGCGTGACAGGACACGTCACGCGCATGGACGCTGCCGGTGCTACGGAGCCAAGATGAGGGCATCTACAGGGTGGACGCAGGGCGCAGTGTTGGGCCACGAGGGGCTTTCCGTGTCGTCGGTTCGCCTCTGGTGAGTCTCTCAGCTAGCCTGCCACCTCTGTCGCTGAGGCGAGAGATGCGCCGTCATAGCGTTGCCGTGTGGCACGGAGCCAGCCATGGGTGACTGTCTGGCAGAGGAGGAGAGAAAATTACACCGGGTACGACAAGGACTTCCAGCCTGACGCAGAGGTTGGGCCCCGCCGGACTTCAGCCACCACGTGGAAGAAAGTGACATGCCTGGAGAAAGGATGTCGCTGTACCCTGGGGCTGCACCTTCTGGTCGGCGTCTCTTCGTGCTCGGTTGTGTTTGAGAAGCCAAATTGTTATATGCCTTGTGTTATTCTTCGTTTTGTTTTTCTGTTTTTTGTTGTGTTTGTTTTTTTTATTATTTAATTGCCATGGACGACAATACTGATATTTTGAATAAATGCGCCGTACTAAAAGAATTTTATAAAAGTAAATAGTTGTCATATTGGTTTTAATGAAATATAAAATCACATTAAATTGAAATATTTATTATAGGCTAGGCATATTAGCAAAAAGATAGGGTCTCAAGCAAATTTTGCTATAGTTTTTATTTTCTCACCCTTTATGTTTTATAGGTCGCTGAACACGAATTTGTTTGCGGGCAAAAATTTTGCCCATTTTTGGGCACTTTTTGACCAAATTTTGGCATTTTTTAGTTTTCGGTCTGTATCTATTAAAGGAAGCGTTTTTCGACCAAACAATTCGACATAAAATTAAAGTAGATAAATTTTTCTATATTTCTTGTGCATGACATTTTTGTAACACTAACCGTTTCGTCGCTAAAGCGCGCCCGAAAGGGGTCATAGGTATTTTCATATCTGGTGAAATTAACCGATTACGCGGAAATCGCCCTTGCTGTGATCATTAAACTGCTGTAACAACGTATTAAATTATACAATTTATAAGCTACAAAAGTACATTTTTCATACATAACTTTTTTTTAAGACTAACCGTTTCGCCGTTAGAGCGTGCTTAAATGGGGCCATATTTCCATATCTGTAAAATTTCCAATATAGAAAATATAGTTTTGATCGCTTCACTAGTTTATTGTGGCATTTTTTCATGTAAATGGCAAAGCGTTTTCTATCCTTTAATTAATCAATCCTTTAGTTTATTAGATGCCGACAGTGTCGTTGTGAATGAAGGCTTGTCTTTAGCTGAACGTCCTAAGACTGTGGTGGTAGTTGGAGAGGACATCGAATATTTAGGTATTGGTCATCGTCACGGGTCTTTGCCAACGAGAAAACGTATCCTTCCTGAAATCAGGACGGAGAAACATTCCTCCAACCACCTACTTTCCTGCCCACACTCTGGAAAATGAAACCGTTAAAGAACACATGTTTCTTCACGCAATGTTTCTTCACGCAATGGTGTGACACGACTTTGGCACCGTATACATTCAAGGTAAATTGAAGTTTGTGAAAACTCTCACCAAAAACCCCCATCTTGTCTATGTTATAAGTGTGTTTAAAAACCCCGAGGCAACTCCAGAAAGCATTGCAACACCAGGGGAGAGATTCCTGGTCAATGTGTATGGGTAGGTACACAGAAAGAAGTGAAACGTCGATATGAATTATAAGAAGGTGGCTTTCAAGACCTCATCAAAAATAGCTGCACTACCACCATAAGTAGCTGCAGTTGCACAACACAGTCTAAGAGTGTATCTCAATGTGCAGCAATGGCTGGGCGTTGATGAAAATGCCGAAGATTGGGTTTGGAAACGAGCTACAAATGGTCAGGAACCGATCACCTCTCTAAAAGCCCCTGCTCCTCCCAAACTGCTGCGTCTGGTATCATGCAGTTGCGTCAAAACCTACGCAAAAGCATGTAGCTCCAAAAAAGTGGGGCTCGACGCACCAATCTGTGCATCAACTGTGAGGGGTCGTGCAATAACGTGACGATCGAGACAGATGTAACAAATAATCTTGAGGTCGGATCATTCAACGTCGAAGTTCAGGACGAACTGGGCTTCACTTTCTCGCCAGTTGTTGAGACCACCGAAGAAAGTGTGGACAAAGATGATGAAGGTATGTAACATTTCTTTCCCAAAATATGATATTACACACTTGGAGCACAAATGTACCTGTCTGAAGTACTTAATATGAATGTACAAGCTAACCCATATCTTCTATTTACATATTATAGAACCTCCACCACCTAAAAAAATAAGGATTGTAGATGAACAGACTGAAGAGGATGTGACAGTTCTTTGAAAAACGAAGGTATGTACAACAGTATCATCAACAGTAAACATGAGCAGATTACTCACCTCGTCTATCAATAAATCCATAAAATACCATCTCCTGTTTGTTTCAGATGATTAAGTCAGTCCACTTTATGAAGGCAGAGATTCATCATTCAAAACAATTATTATAATGATATGCGTTATTTTACTGGTGACTATGTATTATGGACACACTCTACATTACTACTAAATAAATGCATTTCGTTCGTTTAGGGAGATAAACTGGTTTTAGAAATAAAATAAGAAAATTTACAAAGTTTATTTATATTGGAATCGAATGTATATTTTTATTCCAAAACACATGTACCTATATGTAAGTAAATTTGGAAACGTACATAAATGGTATAATATATACCTTTCATGTACGTACCAATATTTTTCACCAGGTATTTCAAAAGTTGAATAAAAATAAAAAAGAATCTTTTTCTGCATAGGTAGTTATATAACATTTTGTGTATAAACTAAATTATATAAAAATAGGTAGGTGCAAAACAAAATTGTCATGGTTTACCAAACCTAGGTTGTTTAGGCAATGGCTTGTAAGGCACCAGATTTTTATGTCCAACTCAAACTTTGACACTAAAATCTGGCATTGAAAAAAAAGGAATGTGATGTAATTAAGCAGACATTATTAATGTTAAGTTTTATGTAGGGTGTATCTAACCATAGATTTTCATATAATATATAGTTGTCGCCAAATAACTTGAACTTTTAGCCGAGAATGGGGCGATTTGCACGTAAACCAACGAAGCAAAAATACACAAATTTGCGCTCTGAACCGGAAGCTCGTTCAAGATGTTTGGCGAAAATTATACTTGATGTTGCAGTTAGCAAATTTTGTATGAATCAAAGTGAGGCTTTTTTCCGCCGGACTTTTGACAACAAGGTGGGCAGACCGTATCACAGTTTTTCTATAGAGAATTACGACTAATGTGAATTGTTTTCGGATTTTTTTGTCGAAAAAACACTTTGTTCATTAAGATTTAGGGAACAGTTATCTAGGAAGTGTTGAAATGTAAAACTGCAATATGTTGCCAACCAAGACGTCAAACGCGCGATTAACCATGACTCACTCATTGCACGGAGTACTCCATCTAGTATATTATATGGAAATCTATGTATCTACCCCAAAGACCGCAATGTGTACGCTACTGGCAAGGCCCTCTGGATTGTTCGTCGTTCGTTTTCCTCTAGACCTGCAAAAACTGCAAATCCAGAGGGCGCTGCTACTGGCGTCACTACGTACCCTACCTATAGATAGGTACAGGAATGCAGTAAGTTTATTATTTCTATAATATACTTATTAGTAAATAAGAATGTATATATATATATATATATATATATATATATATATATATATATATATATATATATATATATATATATATATATATATATATATATATATATATATATATATATATATATATATATATATATATATATATATATATATATATATATATATATATATATATATATATATATATATATATATATATATATATATATATATATATATATATATATATATATATATATATATATATATATATATATATATATATATATATATATATATATATATATATATATATATATATATATATATATATATATATATATATATATATATATATATATATATATATATATATTATTTTGACAATAGATTACATATTTATCTATATATTATTGGTAGAAACATTTTATTGTTTACATAATACTTACATTACCTAATTATTTATTTTATTTTACATTGCTATTACTTATATCTACCTATTACAAAATTGGCATATAAATACGATTAGATAATTTTATTATTATTCCTTTTAAAGTATTTATGTACACATTAGGTTGAATAATTATAGTATCTAAAAACATCGAAGAAGTAACTCATAATAAAATGTAATTTAAAATCATTTATTAACGTTTAGTACCTACCTATTTACATTCTTATAAAATAAAAATAGGTATATAGGTATGTTTTGGGTTCAATTTAAAATGTTGGTTCTGTATATCAATAAAATATTTTTTTGCAGGTAGTTTCTTAAACTGAATTTGTTGTAAGTAATTTTGTTTAATGAAAGTACCTACCTATCTAAGTATTTATTATTATTTTATCAAAATGTCGACTGTCGAAATATAAACGCATTGTATTTTTAAAAAAGTTGTCTTTTCTTGCAATAAAAAATTCAAATCTAGTTAGGCACTTAAAATTGTCATATTTCTAGATGTTTGTAGATAATTCGTGATAAATATCTTTTCTTTTTATCGTAAATACAAAAAATAAGAGCTCTCAAATATTTAATACTCATCATAATTTACTATTATTGGTTATACAATTATCTAAGTATAATTAATTAATACTTTTACATTTAAAATTAATACATACATACTTTGTAAATAATTTACTAATCTAAGGCACATATTTTTCTTAGAGTATATTGAGCAATATTTTTAATACCTAATAAGGTAAAAAAGGTGTACCTATATTAGGCACCTAAAATACAATGAAATAAGTAATTACTTATAAGGGCATTAGTAAATAAATTTCATGTGCTTTATCAAAACTATAAAATGTTGGCTCAAATTTATAAAAACTATAAAATGTTGGCTCAAAACTATAAAATGTTGGCTCAAATTTTTGAATATAATATATTCAAAAATGTATCTGATATACTGTATTATAACACATATATATCTTATCTACAGTCTGTACCTAAATATCTATTGTTTTTTTTGCCTAATCATGAAAAAATTGTCACTAGAATTGCACAAAAAATATTCGCGTATAGTTCGGGAAAACAATGAGTATATTTATTATATACCAACGTGTTTGTTTAAATACAAAATATTCATTCAATCAACGAAAAAAAAAACACAGAATCGAAGAATCTTACCAATTAAAATATTTTTTTGTATGTAGGTATTCATTCACAATCTATGTTTTATTAAATTCTATGTAAACTTTTGAAAATTGTCAATTCGATCGAGTAAAATCTTTTATAGAAAGCACCTTGTTCATTTCACCCCGATTTTATGAAAATTGAGTGTTTATCTAGGTAGGTACTCTGTTTTATTCGATATTGAGAATATGTAGATATTTAGGTACAAAATTTCCAAATAAGTAATTGTTCTGACAAAACAAAACTAAATATAATTAGTTATGAAACATTTACGTTTCGTTGACTGTTGAATACTCGCACACTATGGAGTAAAATATCATAAAAATTTCATAAAATCAATACAATTGATCAGAAGTGATCTACAACAAATATGACATTAACTATATGACATGCAATATTATTTCTAATAAGTACATAATTATTCTATCAATTATAATTATTGCATTATATACGCATACGGAATAACGTAGATATTAAAAAATAAGAGTAGTTTTATAATTTAAAACAGTATATTTGTATTTAATAATCATTTAAAATGGTTATAAAATTAATTATTACGTATAAAGTGATAAATTTACTATATCTCTTTGATGATTATGAAATTAAATTACTCAATATACATCAACTTTATACACGAAGTTAATTAGGTATAGTTTAAATCTTGAAAATTGTGTTTATAATTGTGTTTATAGTAGAATTTTTTTATTACACAATTTATGCATGAGAAATAAGTCCATTTTAAAACCCAATCGTAGGTTTCAAAGTTTTCAAAATGAAAAGAACCAGTAGACTAATTTGAAATATTTTTTTCCATATGCGTAGGTATACAATAATTATTCTCATAATATCACCAATGTGAAGACAAAGTACATAATAATGACTGGAAGAAACGATTTATGTTTAGTCTTAATTTCTCTATTGAGTTTTTCTCAGTTCTGTTGCTCTGCTTTCTTTCTTGTAACTCTGAATGTAGAAGTTTGTAAATAGAACGATGAAGATCACAGAATGTAACATCAGACCTGATGATATGAGTCTGAAAACAGAAAATTTACATGAAATCGATGTTGACATTTTATAAGTAGGTACTATCTTCTTATTGTTAATATTTTCAATAATAATAATAATTTATAAAGCGCCGTTTAGTGATACAACATCTTTCCAAGGGCGCTACAAGTGATAAAAAAAATAAATATTTTACCATACATTTTCTAACATATGTACCTACTGAAAAAATAATAGAATATTGATATGAAAACTAGAATTCCGTATGAAAAATCCAGACAAAAATGTTTTTTAATGGAATTCTAATTGTTAAGTTATTATTTACTAGCTTTTATGTCCCGCCGTTGGCCAAGAATGTAATATTGTGAAGGAAAAAGCAATCGTTTTTATAATATTGTCACCCAATTATTTTGCAAAATCGGACTATGAAAAGTGGTTTGAAATATGATTGAATTTGATTGTAAAATGTTCAAGTGATGGCCACAACCCATTATTTTTTATAAAGTGTGAATGAAGTATAATATACAAAATTTCTGCACGCATGGACTATACGAAATGGTTTTAAATATGACTGTTTATCAACGTTGTAAAGAGATTGGTTTGGCCACAACCCCCATTTTTAAATATTATCATCGAAATAAATTTTAATATGTACCTATTGAAAATTTAGTAATTTTGGATGTTGGGATGTGGTTAAAATTTGATTAAACAAATGTACTGAAAAGATCTAGTGTTGGTCACATCATAATATTCGTTTTCATATTTTTGCATCGAGTGTGCATTATATTTTTGCACAATAAGACTAATAGACTTAAAATTGACACAAAAGTCTACATTAACGAAGAAGAAGAAGACTTAAACTATGGTAAGTAGTTTTTAATTTGAATATAAACGTTGTGAAGAGTTCAGTAATGGCCACAACCCCCATTCTTTAAATATTGTCAACTAAATCAAATTCGTAGGTGTTGAAAATTATTCAAAATAGGATGATATAAATGGTTTAAATTTGATTAAACAAAAGTATTGAAAAGATTCTAGTGCAGGTTACATCGTCACATCCCACAATCCATTCGTTTTTACATATGTATTTTCATCAAGTATGCATATCGTTAATGATATTTCTGCACAATAGACTATTAGACTTAAAACTAACCCAAAAGTCTAAATAAAAAAGAGAAGGATAAGTATAAGACTATACGAAATAGTTTGTATAAAAAAATATCCCAATGGTCTACAAAAAAGAAGAAGAAGAAGAATTAGACTATTGGAAATTGTTTGTATAAAAACTGACCAAAGGTCTACATAAAAGATGATGAATAGGACTATAGGAAATAGTTAATATAAAAACTGATTCAAAGGTCTACATAAAAGAATAATAATTAAACTATAGAAAAAGTTTGTATAAAAACTCACCTTTGCTCTACATAAAAGAAAAATAAATTAATAAGACTATTGGAAATAGTTTGTATTAAAACTCTCCCAAAAGTCTACGTAAATGAAGAAGAAGAATAATTAGACTATAGGAAATAATTTTTATAAAAACTGACCCAAATGTATACATAAAAGAAGAAGAAGATGAATTAGACTATAGGAAATAGTTTGTATAAAAACTGTTCTAAAGGTCTACATAAAATTAAGAAAAAGAAAAAGACCCGTCGCTTCAGACCCTTCAGTACCTCCCGTCGCTTCAGACCCTTCAGTACCTCCCGTCGCTTCAGACCCTTCAGTACCTCCCGTCCCTTCAGGCCCTTCAGTACCTCCCGTCCCTTCAATTCCTCATTACGTCCCTTCCCTTCATTAATTACATCCCGTCTCTTCAGTCGGTTAAGAAAAGTTTAAATCCAGAAACCATCCTGGAAGAACCGCGAAGAGATGAAAAGACCTTCTTTTCCCAGGATACTCCACCTTCATAGGTAAAATGACTAAATACACGAAGAAGAAGAAGAAAAAAGTTCAAATCCAGATACCTGCGAAGATATGGAAGGAAAATTGGACCTTCTTCTCCCAGGATAGTCCACCTTCATAGGTAAAATGACCAAATGCACGATGAAGAAGAAGAAGAAAAAAGTTTATATCCAGAAACCGTCTTGGAAGACCTGCTAAGAGATGGAAGGACAGTTGGACCTTCTTCTCCCAGGATTCTCCAACTTCATAGGTAAAATGACCAAAAATACACGATGAAGAAGAAGAAGAAGAAGAAAAAAGTTTAAATCCAGAAACCTGTGAAGAGATGGAAGGAAAATTGGACCTTCTTCTCCCAGGTTAGTCCACCTTCATAGGTAAAATGACTAAATAGACGATGAAGAAGAAGAAGAAAATAGTTTAAATCCAGAAACCTGCGAAGAGATGGAAGGAAAATTGGACCTTCATCTCCCAGGATAGTTCATCTTCATAGGTAAGATGACCAAATACACGATGAAGAAAAAAAAGAAAAAAGTTTAAACCCAGAAACCTGTGAAGAGATGGTCGGAAAATGGGACCTTCTTCTCCCAAGATAGTCCACCTTCATAGGTAAAATAACCAAATACACGATGAAGAAGAAGAAGAAAAAAGTTAAAATCCACAAACCGTCCTGGAAGACCTGCGAAGAGATGGAGGGACAGTCGGACCTTCTTTTCCCAGGATACTCCCCCTTCATAGGTTAAATGACCAAATACACGAAGAAGAAGAAGAATAAGAAAAAAGTTTAAATCCAGAAACCATCCCGGGCACACGCTCGACAATTCACCAAAGTTTCATTGTAATCGGACAAACGGTTTAGGAGTACATCGCATACAATTTTCCGATAGGAAATCAGTATATTGTTGATTTGTAAGTAAATAGTAATAGGTAGGTACCTACCTACAACAATATTCTAAAGAAATTCTATTCATAACAAATTTTATTTGAATATCAGAATCTTTCCGTTACCATAGTAACCATTCCAATACGTTAAAAATATCAAATAGTTTGAGACTTTTTTGAATATGTAGGTACCTACATTTGTTTGTTCGATGCCATAAAAATGAAAATTGTCAGAAAAATCAAATATTATTTACAAATTATGCAATTTTATTATGCCTATATCTTTACTAATAATAAGCACATTTTTACAATATATGTCTTAAAACATGCTGTAATGTCTTGTGTTTCATTTTATTATTTCATAATTACATTTATTTCAAAGGTTTATTATTTTCAAGAACATACTCATTCGGTAGGAAAATGAAATATTGTATGAAAAGATAATGGCGGCGTTTATGTACAAAACGCTTACTTTAAAAATAAGTAAAACATTGTAATTATACAAAATATTCACCATGTTTTTCACTTAAACGCTAAGTTATACTTGAAAATATATTTTTTTCGTGTAAATACGTACTTCTAACTTTTAAACTAACAGATATTTGCGTGCAAAATGTACACTTTTTTGACAGATATGACTTGGAAAATTTTGTATGATAATTATTGAAATATTTTTAAAATTCAGCATTTTTATCGCATTATTTTTAGCGTGACACTGCATCAGGTATACTGGTACATGTTCGCACATAAATTAGATTTTTAGATGCTCTTGGTTTTTCAGAAAGCGTGAGACAAACACACACACACACACACACACAGACACTAACATTTTGATTGTTTTATTACTTTAGATTTTATTTTCTAAGTTTAAGCCTCTTGGTTATTTTTAAGAATATACGACATCTTAAATTGCAATAAATATTATCGTAACGTTCTAAAATCCTATACAATGAAGATTCAAAAAATGCATACTCAGTCTTACGTCACAAATTATTTTAAATTATTTTGAATCAATATTTGAAAATGTACTACCACAGAGTTATTGCACAATCCTAGAAAACTATTTTTTTAAAGATTGAATATGTCCTTGAAATAAGTCCATATACATCTTCATACATTCCCTAAACTAAGCATAAATGATTGTACTATAGGTGAACGTAATTGGTTGAGACAGGATTCGATCTCGCGACCATTGGATTACTAAACCAGCGAGCTAACCATTCTAACATCTACCACCACCAATCTGTATACTAACTTACATACATATTTCATGCAATTATATGTATAAGCAGAGTGATGATATTGTAAATGCGAGTTTAAATTAAGCGTCGTTATACGGTGCGTAACAATTGAATGTTTATCACACATTCATAATCTGAAGCATAAAAGTAAAATCTGTATTATCATAATAATAATAATAATAATCACAATTAAATAACTTACTTTGGATAGCCACAGTCGTACACTAGAGCGCTGGCCGAATGGAAGAAAACTAAGAAAAACTGCACCTGAAATTAGAAAAGAAAAATAGAAACATTCAAAGTTGAAAAAACATGCAAAATGTTGACCTGGCCATACAAAATTTTGAGGATCTTTATTTGAAACGTTGTCGATTTGTTAAAAATTTAATATGTGGGTATACTTATAAAATGAAACAAATATCGTGTAAATTTATTTTATCTACCGATTATTTTTTTTTTTTACAACGCGGCGCTGGCCGATTTACTAATGATATTAATAACAATTAAGCACTACAAATAATAACACTCAATTATTATTATTACCATTATACACTTCCTCAAAAGAATTAGCAGATCAATTATTGTAAATTATTTAAAAGAGCAAAATAAAATGCAACAAACGCATCATCAAGCTTTCAATTGGGAATAGTTCACCCATCCAGATACTTAACATATCAAAGGATTAGGCTCTGAGGAGGTCTCTATACTACCTAACAACCCTACTGATTCCCGAATATTAACGTTTAAAAAATCTTTAACGATTCTACATGTATTCAAAATTACCGTTTTTTGCATTTTTATTATTAAATTTTTCGATAAATCTATAATTTCTAAATTACGGATTAACGATTTTGGAATAATTCCAGTGGCTGAAATAATGAACGGTAATATTATTATTTTACGAGAATGCCAAAGTCTTTTAATCTCGTTACCTAAAGCGGTGTATTTTCTAATTTTTTCATCAAAAGTTTTTATAATATTACTACAATTTGGAATAACCACGTCGCAAATATATGTTATTTTTTAAATTTTATCATGAATTATTAAATCGGGTCTGTTATGTTGAATTGACCGGTCAGTTAATATTGTTTTATCGTAATAAAGCGAAATATTATTATTTTCTAAAAATGAAATCGAAATAAAAATGATTTTTATATAACTAATAATTATTTCTTAATAGAAATTATTATTAGTTATATAAAAATATTGTTTATTCACTGCAATGTGCCATAATGTATATAAATGTTTTTTATTTGATACATTAGCTATTGAAGAAATAACAATTTAATTATTAACATTAATGGTTAGTCATTAGATCGATGGGAAGTGCCAATGAGTGGATAAGTGGGGTATTGCAATAAAAAAACTTCACAACCTTCGATTTTGTAAGGCCGATAATATTAAACCCCGTCTGTCAGCTTCATTATTCGTAATTTTGGGTCACAAGGCTACTTACTGAGATCTGAGAAACGATGTAGCTAGATTAGCATAGTTTGAGCAACTTTTCACCATTGGCGTTACTTGTGACTTAACGAGTATGTAAGGGTGAAATTAGTAATATAGCACCAGAAATTTATTTATTTGTTTATCCAACACTTTTTGTACATTGTGCAAATGACGGACTTATTGCCTGGAGACAATTTGTTCCAATCACTCATCGGAGAAACAGTTACATGACAATTAAGTTTCGGCTTAAATAAACATAAACAGGGGTGGTGAGTTCTTAATATGTTCTTATCTTGTTTCAATATTTAAAATACATAAATCAGTACTCGATTATAATGTTATCTTAATCTACATTGAATCATAAAAAAATGTTAAATCAAAGTTTAGTATGAAAATGTGTTTAATTTTTTGTAAAAATAAACATTTTATTTAATTAATTTTAACTTCAAAGATCTGAATCTGATCTTAATCTTATGTTAATAAACTTCATGAGTAGCCCTGCAGTGTAAAATATAATATTTAAGTTTACACACATTCATACATTCACGCATACACATATTTGAACAGTAAAATACACATATGGCTACAGTGAATACAGATATATTAACGATATAAACATTTTACATAATATTTATTTATTTATTTACGGTTAAAACAGTTACAATTACAAAATAAAGACCAGAAAATTTACCACAAATTTTTCATTTTTTTTTAATGATGGTGAATCTGAATCAAAAGGATTTAGGTAAGGATTAAAAGGGAAAATTAACATGCCACCATGATAATTCCATTGCGCTATAATTATTTATTATAACATTTGCACATTGCGTCGTCTAACTCACTTAGTATTTTCAATAAAAAAGGGATCAGGTGTTTAGAGATAAAGAAGGATTATTTATCTCTAAACACCTGATCCCGATTTCCTCTCCTTGTCCTTTTACAATCGTTTCTGTGTTGATATTTTGGTTTTTAATATTTATCTTCGTGTAATGTATATTTTCTTTGTATTTTTCACTTTCATTCTTTTGTTGTCATACCATTTTAATCTGGTTGGTTGGAAGAAATTGCCTAGAAATATTATTATACTTGTATATAAAATTAAAAAAAAAGATAAATAAATACCTATTCACATACATACATACCTACACGCATACACACACATACATACATTTGGAAGAAATTAGTAAGTACCTATATATAATATGTTAACACTTATTTAAATTAATATATTACCTGCCCTTTAACAAAAAAACATATTATGTTCAAAAGAAGGAAAGGAAAAGGAGACGATGTGGTGCGATCAAAAGGGATGGTGTGTGGGATGGGATGTACGTTGGTTAGGGAATAGAGAGGAAGAGTGAGTGTTTAAGGCGAGATTTGAAGGTTGAAAGTGACGGGGCAGTCAATTGCTAAATTTTTCCATAACCATGTAGCATGAATGGTAAAGAAAGATGAATGTGAGGTAGGATGGCGAGGGTTCTTTCTTCTCTAGACCGAAGTGCATGGAAATCTTTTTCTCAGATATGTGAGGGCATTCCGATTATTTATTAAACACGAACAGAGTACCTATGTGTTGACAGCGCCGATGGATGGGAAGCCATTAAAGGTGCTTGCGGATTCCAAAGTAGCACTTATTTGCTACTGCGATTCTTCTTTTAATCTCAACACTCGCATCTTTATTGCTGGCTAATACTGAGTCTAAGTATTGGAACGAATCAGCAATTTCTATGGTATGAGTACCTAAGCTAATTATGTTATAAATTTGGATAATTTATATAGCGCCGTTTTTGTGAATATCTCACCTCAAGGGCGCTGTCTTATATGTTCCTGGGATATTTCTAAGGTTGGGTGTTTTGGATGCATTCATGTATAATAACTACGTCTGATTTTATTATTGGTATTTTTGCTAATATTTTTGATGAAATTCAACTATTACTTGTGTTATTAATTTGTAGATTGACTAACGACCGACAAAAAAAAACGGTAGTTATATCATTCTATTGTTTTGATACTAAAAATTATTTTCATAAACTCATTATTGTATCTGATTAAATTGATTTTGTATTAAAATGAACGAAAATACAATATGTTGAAATTTTTTGAAATAAGTAGTTCTTACCAATTGAAGAGTTGTGAGATGTTTCTTCCACCAGATGTATTTTTGGTACTCTGGTCCCATGGCGGCCACCATATAGTAGAAGTACATTATCACATGGACCAGGTTGTTTATGATGTTTGAGAATGTTCCATGTCCACCTGAGTAACAAATTATTGTTAATTATACATATTAACGGAGTAATACCTACAGAATTTAATTTTTATTTTTTTTATTTTTTAATTTCCATAATACAATATAAAATAAAATATAAAATATAACATATCATGAAATATATAAATGAAATTTATTACCTCACTAGGCAAAGCCTGTTCTGAGGTAATACTAGGCAATAAGTAAGCATAAATTTCAGCTACGTGAATTCTTAACATCTAAGGCACAAAAAAAATATAAAAAATACAAATAATAAAGTACAAAAGTACACATTTTAAGTCATAAAAAATATAAAAAAGTACATATAAAATACAATAGTAGGTACATGAAAAAATTTATTAGGTGTCTTTGTGTTTTTGTTAACACAAATTAGCTATATATTTTTGTCATCATAAGTACATAATGTCAACATGATGTATTTAAAATTATCTGGCAGAACATAAAGGGATACGTGCACTTATTTAAAATGTCTTTATATATAAGTGATATTTTTTGTTTTCTGTTTGAAACAGTGAAGGTTGTCATATTATAAAGATTATTGTTCTTTAAAAACCAATTAAACCATAAATAAAAAATCATTTAACTACGTAAATGACATTGAAAATGACGTTTTGATTATAAATATTAGTTGCATTGAACGTTTCGCTAGTTCCTTATTTCAATAATAAGAATATTTGCAAGATAAAACCATTTATTTTGATTAATTCAATTACGCACAAAATATAGATTTAATATTATTCTTGTATATCCGCAAAACAAGATCCGTAATAATAAATTATAATTAATCAACGATGATATTTTTTCATTTACATATTTCTTAATGTTTTATTTTTAACTAGCTTTTATGTCCCGCCGTTGGCCAAGAATGTAAAATTGTGAAGGAAAAAGCAATCGTTTTTATAATATTGTCACCCAATTATTTTGCAAAATCGGATTATGAATAGTAGTTTGAAAAAATGTTCAAGTGATGGCCACAACCCATTCTTTTTTATATATTGCTATAAGGTGTGAATGAAGTATATATACAATTTCTGCACGCATGGACTATGCGAAATGGTTTTAATTATGACTGTTTATTAACGTTGTAAAGAGATTGGTTTGGCCACAACCCCCATTTTTAAATATTATCATCGAAATAAATTGTAATATGTACCTTTTGAAAACTTAGTAATTTTGGATGTTGGAATGTGGTTAAAATTTGATTAAACAAATGTACTGAAAAGATCTAGTGTTGGTCACATCATATTCGTTTTTATATTTTTTCATCGAGTGTGCATTATATTTTTGCACAATTAGACTTAAAATTGACACAAAAGTCTACATTTACGAAGAAGAAGAAGACTTAAACTATGGTAAATAGTTTTTAATTTGAATATAAACGTTGTGAAGAGTTCAGTAATGGTCACAACCGCAATCTTTAAATATTGTCAACTAAATCAAATATGTATGTGTTGAAAATTATTCAAAATAGGATGATATAAATGGTTTAAATTTGATTAAACAAAAGTATTGAAAAGATTCTAGTGCAGGTTACATCGTCACATCCCACAACCCATTCGTTTTTACATATTATGTATTTTCATCAAGTGTGCATATCGTTAATGATATTTCTGCACAATAGACTATTAGACTTAAAACTAACCCAAAAGTCTAAATAAAAAAAGAGAAGAATAAGTATAAGACTATAAGAAATAGTTTGTATAAAAAACTATCCCAATGGTCTACATAAAATAAGTAAAAATACATAAAATAAAAGGAAATAGTTTGTATAAAATTCACCCAAGTTCTACATAAAATAAGAAAACGAAGAAAAAGACTGAAGGAAATAGTTTGTGTAAAAACTGACTACATAAGTAGGTAAGGTCTACATAAAAAAAGATGAATTAGACAATAGGAAATAGTATGTATAAAAGCTCACCCAAAGGTCTACAAAAAAAAAGAAGAAGAATAATTAGACTACCGGAAATAGTTTGTATAAAAACTGACCAAAAAGTCTACATAAAAGAAGATGAATTAGACTATAGGAAATAGTTAATATAAAAACTGATTCAAAGGTCTATATAAAAGAATAATAATTAAACTATAGGAAAAGTTTGTATAAAAACTCACCCTTGGTTGACATAAAAGAAGAAGAAAATGAATGAGACTATTGGGAATAGTTTGTATTAAAACTCTCCCAAAAGTTTACGTAAATGAAGAAGAAGAATAATTAGACTATAGGAAATAATTTTTATAAAAACTGATCCAAATGTATACATAAAAGAAGAAGAAGATGAATTAGACTATAGGAAATAGTTTGTATAAAAACTGTCCTAAAGGTCTACATAAAATAAAGAAGAAACAGAATTAGACTCCAGGACCCGTCGCTTCAGACCCTTCAGTACCTCCGTCCCTTCAGGCTCTTTAGTACCTCCCGTCCCTTCAATCCCTCATTACGTCCCTTCCAATCAGGCCCTTCTGTACCTCCCGTCCCTTCAGGCCCTTTTATATCTCGCGTCCCTTCAGGCCCTTTAGTGCCTCCCTTCCCTTCATTACGTCCCGTCCCTTCAGTCGGTTAAGAAAAGTTTAAATCCAGAAACCATCCTGGAAGAACCGCGAAGAGATGAAAGGACCTTCTTTTCCCAGAATACTCCACCTTCATAGGTAAAATGACTACATACACGAAGAAGAAGAAGAAAAATGTTTAAATCCAGATACCTGCGAAGATATGGAAGGAAAATTGGACCTTCTTCTCCCAGGATAGTCCACCTTCATAGGAAAAATGACCAAATGCACGATGAAGAAGAAAAAAGTTAAAATCCACAAACCGTCCTGGAAGACCTGCGAAGAGATGGAGGGATTGTCGTACCTTCTTTTCCCAGGATACTCCCCCTTCATAGGTAAAATGACCAAATACACGAAGAAGAAGAAGAATAAAAAAAAAGTTTAAATCCAGAAACCATCCCCGGCATACGCTCGACAATTCACCAAAGTTTCATTGTAATCGGACAAACGGTATAGGAGCACATCGCATACATGCATACATACATATTTAAATAAATAAAATAATTTTCCGATAGGAAATCAGTATATTGTTGATTTGTAAGTAAATAGTAATAGGTAGGTACCTACCTACAACAATATTCTAAATAAATTTGATTCATAACAAATTTTATTTGAATATCAGAATCTTTCCGTTACCATAGTAACCATTCCAATACGTTTAACATATCAAATGGTTTGAGACTTTTTTTGAATATGTAGGTACCTACATTGGTTTGTTCGATGCCATAAAAATGAAAATTGTCAGAAAAATCAAATATTATTTACAAATTATGCAATTTTATTATGCCTATATCTTTACTAATAATAAACACATTTTTACAATATATGTCTTAAAACTTGCTGTAATGTCTTGTGTTTCATTTTATTATTTCACAATTACATTTATTTCAAAGGTTTATTATTTTCAAGAACATACTCATTCGGTAGGAAAATGAAATATTGTATGAAAAGATATTAAAATGGCGGCGTTTATGTACAAAACGCTTACTTTAAAAATAAGTAAAACATTGTAATTATACAAAATATTCACCATGTTTTTTACTTAAACGCTAAGTTATACTTGAAAATATATTTTTTTCGTGTAAATACGTACTTCTAACTTTTAAACTAACAGATATTTGCGTGCAAAATGTACACTTTTTTGACAGATATGACTTGGAAAATTTTGTATGATAATTATTGAAATATTTTTAAAATTCAGCATTTTTATCGCATTATTTTTAGCGTGACACTGCATCAGGTACACTGGTACATGTTCGCACATAAATTAGATTTTTAGATGCTCTTGGTTTTTCAGAAGGCGTGAGACAAACACACACACACACACACACACACACACACACACACACACACACACACACACACACAGACACTAACATTTTGATTGCTTTATTACTTTAGATAATGATTGACTAATATTTATGTTTAATATTTCATTTGCTTAACACTTACCTAGTTTTATAGTAATTCTTGAAACGTGTGACAATTTTTTACATAAATCATAAACAAGATTAAATCAAAAATGTAATCATAGTAGGTTAAAAAAATATTTATTAAATTTTTTCCCCAGAACCTTCAAATGTTACGCATTTGAAATAAAAAACAGTTTATATTTTAAGTCTTTTGCGTGAGGTTTTTGAAATTTGAATTTTTTTAATACTTCTCTTGCAAAATTAGTTTTAGTAAAACACCTTATATTTTTTTTACTCTACATAACTAAAAAAACTGAAAGTCCTATGGAGTAGATTTTTTACTTCAGTCGAAAGAGAATATGAAAATATACCGACTACGTAAAAAACTCTATCGAAATTTTACCTATTTTTCATGATAAAATATAGTACCTATATCACAGATTTGTTGATATACAAAAATTGTTTGTGCTTCATACATTAGAAGGAAATAAGTGTGCATATTTGTGTACATTCCGTATGCCCAATGTCATTGACGTTAACAAGAGCCTTATACATGAATCTGGTCAATGTTCCTCCATTTGAGGTTACATGAGTCATTAAAGTAAATATATAATACATCAACATCCTCGCACTATATATAATCCATTGTGGAATCCTCCTGAACAAATTCTCTACACCATTCTCAAAACAACAATTAAATAGAATACATCTAGGTATATGTAATGTTGAACAATACAGTTTTATGTATTGTCGAACAGTCACTTCATCCGTTAAAAAAAGCATACCTCAGCCATCAGTTTTATAACTTACACAAATTGTTTCATTTGCTTCGTAATTGACAAATTTTGAAGTTCACCATTGTAGCTTTTACGCCAGATGTCATTTATATCATATCACATTGGTTCGCAATAAGCTTTTTTAATAAATTACGCTAGGGCAGTAGCGTAATTAATCTAGAACCCAAAAAGCCGGGCATTCCTGTACAATAATATAGTACAATATTAAAAAAAAACTGGTTAAGATTACAATACAATATAAATAACAGAAGTATCGTGCACATATCATCAAAGTTTATAAGACGTTATAGCATTTAAATTTTGTGGTGTAGGGCGCGACTGTTTCATTTAAGATTTTGTATTATTTGAAGCGTAACTTCGTTACATGTTCGCTACTTTTAGAAGACTGAAAGATTATATACGGTTTGCAATTGTATCGTTTTCTCTTTCACACAAATAGGATTCCTTTATGGAAATTTATTCTCGCTCAATATTTCATGTTTGGATTCAAAGTAGTAAAATACTACTCGGGTATGCATGTTAGTTTACAGATTTGAAGAAGATATAACAAGTACGTTAAAATGTGCACGTTCTTGGAAAAAAACTATTGGTAGTATAGATTACGATAAAACTACCTTTTTTTTAAATATATTTTTTCATTAGTTTGACTTTCTCGTATTATCGTTAAGTACTGTTACTAAAGTAAGTTATTTTCATGTTGATGTTTGCAAATTGCAAGATGTTTATGTTGTTTATTTACAAATATATTAAATTTTGTTTTGTGGTACCCATGGTTATTTATTGTTTGTGAATATAATTACAAGTATTTTTGGTATTCATTCTCTTGGTATTCATTCTCTTTATGGACAAATCAGAAAATATAAAGATAAATTGTAGTTCGCTGTAATGGATATGTTGTTCCTACTTACATAACTCTTTTGCTGGAATTGCGTATTTTTTTAATGAAATAAAACCGTATGGAGCAGCACTGGGTTTTTGTCGAATTCTATAAAATTTCACCAAGCTTAGTACTAAAAATCATTTGAGTTCTTTAATTTCATTTCATTCTTTTGATAAACTACGAATTGAGTCACTTTTATCTGTTCAAAAGAAAGCTTATCTTACTGTCATAATAAGTTTGTCTTACTGTGTTTTTTTGTGTTTAGTTGTATCTCGCAAATGATATTATTAAAAGCAAACAATTATTTTTTTGTTTATATAATATTAAATCACATATACTATTAAGTTTTTGTATTCAAGTAAAATCACTGGCCAAGGAATTAATTGAAAAATGATATTTCTCAATGTTCGTTCAGGGTTTGCGTGGCCCAAAGGTCCTAGGAACGCCCCTGTGTTAGGGGTATTTTTGTGGGTATTTCATATATATGCATGTAGGGACAAGTAGGTACTTTCGACACAAAATATATTAAAATAATAGGCAGTAAAACTTAGTTCCGATGTGTAAATTAATAGGATTTAGTCGGGTTAAGAGCTTCAAAATAATATAATTAAAATAAAACTATCACTGACTGATCAACAGACCTGAAAGATTATTACAGACTAATACATCGAATCATCCGGTTTGAATTTTGAAGACTTGAAGATCGTCCGGATTCAGCAAATTTTATAGTAGGTACGTTTCTAAGTATGATCGGTATACATACTTTAAACTTTATGAAATTGTTATCTTCAAAATATACACGCTGTTTTTTTATTGACGCTGTACTTATTAAACTTTCTATCGAATGGAAAGTCAATGACATATTGTGGGTCAAATTGAATAAACAATGGTAATTCACACCGAAAGATTTTGTGAAGATATGAAATGAAGAATGCACACTTGAATTAATTGTCAAGACATTGAATTGGACACGACTTGTCAAGTTAGAGGAAGAAAAACGATATTCAGATATAAATGTTTATTTACAAGCATGAATGGTAGGCAGTGAACACGATTGCGTGATATATTTATTTATCTGTTGTTGCCCCTTTATTAGACTGCAAATATACGTGACATTGAGTTTCAACGTAAGTATTTTTTATTATATAATGACTTCCACGAATTATATTTTATAAAAAGAGTATCTTTTGAGTCTGCAACAATTTATAGAATACAAACCAATATTTTGGATAGCTATATCTGCATATAGGTACAATCGGTCTAATAAATCTGTCTGCTAAATATGTTTATAGTATACCTATATCAGATAAATTTATAATAAATATATACCCATAGCATAGAATAATAATAGTATAAAATACTCTTTAGCCTGCAGTAAACACGACTGCTTTATGTTGACTAATTTGGTCAACATTTTGCTACGAGCATTCAGTAATCATTTGGCCGTCTGCGTAATACGTTCTCCAAATAGGGAATTTTTTTAACTGCTTGCAAAATTATTTACGGAATAGTTAGCAAAATAGCAAAATTACTTGCAAAATTATAGCAGTGTCATACATACATATATTGACACGAGCTGGCCAATAAAACGGCTTCACTTTTTTAGCGAGGTATGGTATGGGAATGAGTATTCTATAGTTTTATTATTATTCTATGAACTATAGTTTATTCGGATTTGGATGCAGTAACATTGTGTTGAATTCTATACCCACATATTAGGATGTTATAAAAAAACATTTAAAAGTATTAGGTACACTAATAAACAAGTCTACAATAAAATATAATGGAGACTGTTAATAACAGAGAAATTTTTTGTCAATAAAGATATAAAAAACATATTTGAATAGCTTGTAATTTATAGTAAATTTCATATAGCATAAAATCCGGAAATAAGTTTAGACGAAATAATTGATCTTGTCCATAAAGTGGTATTTTTTATATTATAATTATAGTAGGTATACATAATGATATATATGCATGTAGATGTAGGTTCTATTAGCGAAAAAGCACTTGAGTGGCTGGCAGCCTTCAGTATGATCTGGTTTTCTGTTTGCACTGGAAAAGGTCGTTACCCTTCACTGTGCACTGAACAAATGCTTCGATACACCGGAACTTTAATTCACTTTAAATATTTTATATCAAAACCACAGTTTGGTCGAGTCAAGTAAATAGTATCTGGGTACATAAAACCGGTTAGTCTGAACCAATTGAAAAATAACTACCCACAAAGAATTTTTCATTTTATTGAGGTAATATTGAAAGTGTATTTTATTGGTGACAGAAGTTCATTCTCAAAAATTTCTTATTTTAAAGTTATTACCTAAATATTTTTTAAAAGATGCAATAAAAAGTAAATCAGTCTTAAAATTATGTTTACAAAATAAATACTGCGTTTTGTGAAACTTTCAAAGGTTTTATAAAGTTGATGCAACACAGAAAACTTTTTCATTTTTATGATGAATAACTAACTATAATAGTGTTTGTGCATCTAAACCTTAATTATATTGTTTTTTTTGTATGAAATAATTAAATAAAATAATTTCAATGATCAGGTATCAAATGAGAGTATTTGAAGATTTCATTGGGTCTCAGAATATCAATCGTATCAAGTAACAACTACGTATAGAAATTTGCCATACATATTCAATATCTGTATACCTATAGCTGACATAATGAAACCTTAAGAGAATTTCTAATACATATGTTGCATTAATTTATGCATTTGCTGCAGTATCTTAGAAATTTATTATTTTTAAACCATATCTACTGACTATCGACCATATTTGTATTTTGTAATTATATTATTGTTGCATAGGGGTCGTATAAAACATACATTTAGCCTCAAATTGCAAAAAAATTGACAATAAAATTTTTAAATAAAAAACCATCTGACTACCCAACTGTTTCGTGATTTTCAAGTGCCGTCTTTTAAAAATATTTATAAAAACAAAATTGTTGTAAATACATAAAGACATAGAAAGGTCGCACCATGCATTTGTACATGTGGCGAGTGATAGTCAAAATATAGTGGGTCAATTGTGTACCCCGTTAACACATAAAATTTTCCCACAGCACTACTACACTTACAATGGGGTGGTATGGTTCAACCAACTTGAAACAGATTTGAGACTGGCAACTGAATATAATGTATTAAAAAAAATTAAATAAACTTATTAAATTTGACTGATTTGTAAATAATATTAACTTCTTTTTGTATAGATAATAATTATGTACCTTTGTGTCTTTTGTTTTTCAATATCTCCTTTACACACGAGTGCTTGCACTCTGGTAAAGGGAAATATGTTTTTTTCTAAATGTGAATCTTTTTCTGTATTTTTTGATTGTTTTTTTTATATATATGTTTTATAAATTTAATAAAAATAAATTTGGTGAAAGATAGGGAGTATAAATATATGGTATTATTTTATTCTTAAGTGCATAACAATATCATTGGTGCTGATTTGATTATTATTATCACACATTTATTGAAAATGATGTGTTAATACATTATAAAAATCGAGTAAGTGAATATTTTGACATTACAGCTGAATAAAAATACCTAATTGTGTAACACAGGCTTTTGCCTAGTGGGACGTTATTAGTCAGCTTATATATGTAATATTTTTATTTTTTGTAACAAATAAAATTGAATAAAACAAAATAACATGTTACCTGCAATGAATTTGACGAGCAACCACGCTTCAAAGGGTGTCAAACTATGATGGTAAAGATGTAACCACGTGACTTGGGTGTTCTTCTTACGGAGTACGAAGAATATGGTATCAGCAAACTCCGACAATTTTGAGTAATAATACACCCAACACAGATGTAACATCTGAAAGTAGAAAAATAAATCACGTAATAAAAAAAGAAAAATATATTAAAGTCAAATTGAGAGTTGTCAAATAGAACTGTGGTGGAAGATACTTTTAAGAACATTAGGTATGTTACTGCAATGCGAGCCAAACAAACTTTTAATAACGCAAAGAAAATTTTCCATTCTTTATGTGATGTAAGATGATGACGTAAAACAGGAATTGAGTACAGAGGATTTTTGCAGTTTCCTACCCCACTCTATTGGAACCGTACTTGATCCAAGTTTGTTTGGCGGGGGACCCGTCACAGTTTGTCGATACTTGATCCAAGATTGTTTGGCAGGGGACCCGTCACGGTTCACCGGTACTTGATCCAAGTTTGTTTGGAGGGTGACCCGTCACGGTTTGTCGGTACTTGATCCAAGATTGTTTGGCAGCCCTGTAGACCTAGAGTTCCTGGTTCTCCTATAATATTCTAACTTCGTCTCTATTCAGATGTTAAAAAATTGTCATAAAATAAATGATGAACATTTGACGATGCTACATATAAAGGATATTTAAGGATATGAATAAAATAACCTAGCAGGTATATAAGACCAAAAGGCAAGTGGGTAGGTACTCTCAAAGCATTGCTCTCTCTTGCAAAGTGTTCGTTTAATTCTGCCTAAATAGGGAAACAACATGATGGTTTGTTGTATGTGAACTAGGTTCCGCAATATACTTATGTATAAACTAAAAATATTGTGTAGGTAGGTATATACATAAGTATTGACATTTCATCTTAAGAGTGTACCTAGTATTGACAAGCAATGTCTATAGATACTCGTACGCTAGTTTTATGCGTGTGTGTGTTTGTTTGTATGTATGGGTGTGTGTATTTGGTATATACCTACCTACCTAATATTTGGGCAAAATAGAAAGTATGAAGCAAGTTCCGTTCATAGCTGGTTCGTCATAACTCTCATTGCTTTTACGATGGCCGTGATCTTGCTGCCTATATTATAACCAATATCACTTTTGTAATCACTTGCATACATTCATCTTGTTTGTTAGGATTATATTACCAATATATACGAGTATACATATGTATACATTCGTGCCACTATGATAGGTCATCATAACGTGCCGTCAATTTTTTTTTGCTTTTGAAACTTTCTTCAAAGATGATTAATATTTTGACAACTTCCTCTGATTAATGGAAACATTTAACTTATATTGATTGCAAAGTTAAATAAACATCAATGTTTGATGATAACATTATACATGACATGTGATTTGTTTGTTGTTTTTGGTGACAAAGATTCGATTTCTAGTAAAATTAATAAACGAAATTTTGGCTTCACTGTAATTGAAATCAGTAAACTTAAAATCTTATCAACAATTCCAATAATCTTAAATTCTTATCAAATACGTATGGAAATATTACTATTTAGTGGTTGTTTATGAAAAAAAATGCAGTATTTTATACCTTTGTATAAATATATATAGGTATATTTTTATTCTATCCCATTTACGCAGCCGACCGCCCCTTCATAAGGATATGAAATTATAAAACTGACACAATAAAAAACACGTGGTTTATACAAAGTTACAAAAAATGCTGTACTTATCATTATTACTTATTGTACCACTACTATAGGTCCCATAAATAACACTTGGGTTCCTGGTTACAAAAAAGACATAAAAATAATAATAATTATAATTGAATAATAGTTTCAAAAAATTGAAATCTGAAGTAAGATAAAAAATGTATTTTTTTATACAGGGTGTCCCATAAGTCAACGTATTCCTTTTAAGGGCTGTTATACCAACTCATGACTCGCCAGAATATGCAAATATGACCTTAGTAAAAGTGCCTTAGTTTTCGAGATATTGCCACTTTTAGAATGTGGCCGAAAATCTCCGCCTTAGATTGGTTTTTCGAGTGCCATATTTACAAATTTCAATATTTTGGAATTATAATTTATGTTTTACAATTTTGAATAAATCAGCTATTGATCACAATCCAAAATAATAGAAAAACTTTTTGTTTTGGCGGAAAAAAAAATAATTATGGCCCGGGTTATGAATTTAAAAAAAAATGTGGTTTCATAACTTATTGTCTTGATTTTATTATTTTTAATGTTGTTTTACTTGTTAGTTTTATCAATTTGTAGTAGTGGTATTAATTTTTATAACTATAAAATAATAAAAAAGAGTTCACTTATTTACTAAAGAAGAAGAAAAATTTCTGTGTGAACACTTGCCTTTAGATTATTTAAATGTTTTATTAAGTTAAAATAAATCCTTGTCACTTTAATAAATAAAAGCAAGTGTTTACGCCGGGAATACAAATAAATGAAATAATTTCACAATCAGCTCATTTTGCAGTAAAATAGCAATATCTTTTTTTTCTACTGTAAAATATAGTAATTGTTATACTATTTTGATAATAACAATAATTGCGCCAACTTTTGCAACAATTTTCTAGGTTGGCGTGATACATTTTTTTTTCAGTGTGAACAATCAAAGTTGGGTAATATTTTTTTTTTAAATTCATAACCCGGGCCATAATTATTTTTTTTTCCGCCAAAACAAAAAGTTTTTCTATTATTTTGGATTGTGATCAATAGCTGATTTATTCAAAATTGTAAAACATAAATTATAATTCCAAAATATTGAAATTTGTAAATATGGCACTCGAAAAACCAATCTAAGGCGGAGATTTTCGGCCACATTCTAAAAGTGGCAATATCTCGAAAACTAAGGCACTTTTACTAAGGTCATATTTGCATATTCTGGCGAGTCATGAGTTGGTATAACAGCCCTTAAAAGGAATACGTTGACTTATGGGACACCCTGTATACCTAAGTATTTTTATCGTGAACTTCTGTGATCTTGTTTTGAGAGTAAATTTTAAAATAATGCGTTATAAATTAAATATATCGTCGTACATTGCTATATGTACAATATATTATATTCAACATCTATTATATTCATCGTCGGCCTTCGTTCGGAATCTGACTGCTGATCCAAAGGTCCGGGTTCGATTCCCGGTGGAGAAAATGTTTTTAATTGTGTTTTCAATTTGTGGGACGATTAATATCGTACGTCTCTAGAATGTGGCAACGTGTTATTGGGTGCGTATTTTATTTATATTTGAAATAGTATCTATAAGTTGCCCGATTAAATCAAATTAATATGAAACACATTTCTAACAAATAAAAATTGAATATATTTTTTTACGTCTATATTCTGTTAATATCATTATAGAAAAATAAACACAACTATGAAATCAAATTAACATAATTCTAGCGGATTAATTTTATATTTTATTTAATTAACGAATCACTACATATTTAAATCAAATATTATTACCGTGATCAGATAGCAGCTGGTTTTAGAAAGTTAATAAAAATCCAACGAGAAATGTGCATTCGGTTGCATTTACTTTCAATTCATGAGATAATTATACGTACTTATATAATTTACAATGCATATAAAAAAATCGCCTCAAGGATTTAGCATTGAGAAATCGTAGTTACAAAATCAACATGTGGATTAAAAAAGAGGTATCAAAAGATATAAAACAAAGTTATAATGGAAGTTCTATATTTTGCATGAATAAACAAATTTTTGTATTGAACCTGTGTAATATTGAGTCATCAGCAAAGAAAGTGAATTTGTATGCTTCATTATTACATAAAATATTATGAATTAATATTATTTACTCAGAACTTATGTGTTATTTATGTTAATTGGTCATAATATGTTACTAGCAAATGGTGGGGTTTCGCGTTTTTATATCTTCGTGCGTTGAGTTCATATGTACGTATTGATTTTTCATGTTGTATGGATAATGGATACGTAGTATATACATACGTGTCTACAAATAAAATAATACAATAGCCAATACAATAGTCGAAAATAAAATTATTCAGCTGAATCCTTTTATAAAATTTGGCCTTGATAAATCGCTGTTTATTTTATTTATCATCAAGGAAGTGTTTAAAAGGTTTGCAATATTTCGCCACACGAAATTTATTTGCGGAAAAAATATATTTAAAAATGATAATAATTGATTTCAATACACTTCGGATTCATGCGATAGTCTTGAACTTCAAGTGACAGATTTAATACATAGACTACCTACAGTATTAAAATTTAGTGCTTTATCTTTTTTTTGATATGGTAATTTCCTCTTAAGGAATTACGAGATAATATATCTAGACATATTGCTTGATAATGAAATGAAATATTTGTCCAATAAGACTATAAGATTCATAAAATTGAATATGTTTTGTAAAAATATTTACCCTCCTAGCAGTGTCGCTGTTTCCATAATCAACTGGTTGACAAGAAAGGCTGTAGTCACTCCACCAACCTGACATTAGATGCTGAAACAAATAACCACACAGTACTTCTGTAAAAAGTTTTATTTGATGATTTTAAAATAATTACACAAAACATTGCGAAAATATACTTCATAAAATAATTTTATTTCACTGATAATTTCACTTTGGTACACATTAAAAATGACTTAATAGGTACTTTATTGGGTCAGTTTATGTTATATTTTACAAAAAATAAAAATTTAAATATCTATCGAAATATGACTATGAAAACGAATGTCTTTTTGGTAGAATTCTGTTATAAAAAACATTGGATACATAACATTATTATAGTAGGTACTATGAATTTTTGATTCTAGACATTTCGTCGATTACTATTTCGTCTTATTGGGAAATAATCAAATAAATAATTCTAATTGACATTCATTTCCTATCAAGCCGAATAAGCCATTTAAATAAATAAAATCTGTAGAATCTAAGTAAAACGTTAAAAAATATATAATTAAATAGAGAGTCAGGTCCGGATATAAAAAACATGCATCAGACCCATAATGATTGTGCTATTGGCGTTGCTAGCACGACAGAAGAAGAAGGAGACCCATAATGACTTATGGAGTTGAAGCAAGGGCAGACACGGTTAGAACAAAACAGTTACTCAGAACAATAGAGATGAAAACGCCAAGACCTATCTTGGGCGACATCCTCACAGACAGAATTCCCAATGAGGAGGATATTGTAAGGTGGAGTAGGCAAAGAAGACGATACTAAAGAGATCATGTAGAGAGGATGAATCCAGAAAGGCTGCCAAAGATTGCTATGCGCGAGATACCAGAGGGACGCCGACCACCGGAAGTAATAGAATTAAACACCGGAAGGAATAGAAATAAACAATTTCAAAATGCCTTCCTGTAATCGGATAATGTTATAGTAAATAAATTAATCGAATATAAATAATCAACTTTATTACTTTAACAAGATGACCTCTGCAAAATACATGGTGACCTCAAATAATTCAATTATACGCTATTAATTCAGTTAGATGTTTTTTTTGTATAATGTGATTTCATGCGAAAACTATCCTATTGGGGAAAATATTTCAGTTTTAGCGATATGAAATTTAAGAAGTTCGGTCCTTTTCTAAAGCAAAAGTCTAAATTACATGCTGTATGTCAAATACTTTCACACTTTCATTTGAAATACTTTTCTTATACAATTGAATATACACAAATGGATGTTTTCCTTGCCTGGAATCAATACAAATTGTTTTTATTATTTTTTATATAAAAAAAAATATACAATGTGTTCATCAATGTAAGAATAACACTGCATAGTGATACAGTTTGGGTTCGGAACAAGAGAGGCTCTTCTCTCCATAAAAATTCTTACTAAAAATGTCTCGATCAACAGAAAGATGTATAGGTAGGTATATGTTTTATCGATTACGAAAAAGCCTTTGACAATGTAAAACATGAAAAACTTATAGAATTATTATAATGGATGGAAAATATATAAAAGTTATTTCAAAATTATTGGAATCAAACTGCACATATAATAATTAAAGACCTCACCACTGTAGATATAAAAATCATAAAGGGAATCAGACAAGGATTTATACTTTCGCCCATGTTGTTCAACCTATCACTAAGGGTCGAAGAGGATTTCTCCTGCAGTTGCGGCGAGGTTCAGAATAACGAACATCTCCTCATCTGTCGAGACATACCAGTGACTTGCGTACCTATGACCTGGTGATGGTTACTGACAATGCCGTTACGGCTATTGGATTCTGGAGACTCAAAATCTCAACAATAAATATAATTGAAGCATTCGAGATGTGGCTATACAGAAGTTTCATGCGCATCTCTTGGGTCGATTTAGTCTCCAATGAAAGAATTTTAAATAATATGGTTAAGGAATCCGGATTCAGCGTCACTAATCAGATCGGGATGAGTGTGATGGCCGCCAACCTCCATTGGTAGCGGCACAAGAAAAAGAAGAAAATAATATTTTCTTGATGGTATTCACTTTTTGGTTATTTTTTTATAATGTACTTATCAAGCGCCTGTAATAATTTATGATTCAAGTTGTCGTAATATATTCAATGAAAATATTTCACAATTTTAATACAATTTACTTATTATGAATAATCATGTCATGGAGATTTGATAGGTGAATGTATGAAATTAAGTCATCCTTTGTTTGAAATTATGGTTATTATTTCAGTGTAGTCAATCAGGTGTAGCCCTATGTTTAATATTTTTATTTCTTGATGAAAATCAACATTTAAGTTTTTTTTAACATTTATTATACCTATTGTATCAAATCCTTTGCTTTAATTTCACAATTATATTTAATTATAATAAAATATTCAATTTAAGTTTTAAAGAAGATACTACAAAAACGAAATTCCTAAGAAAAAAAATGTACACAGAAAAATGACAAAAGTGACACAGAAAATATTGGTTTGTGTTAAATGCATACTTATTTTCTTTGTAAAATATTAGAACAGCTTTTGGAAAAAAAAATAATGTCTTGGAGAACTTGAAACCTTGTATTTAATAATGCAATGATTTTTGTATTTAATTTGATATTAAAACTGTTTTATTTTCTCTTACTCTTTTGTGTATGATTTTAAATACCACAATATAATTTACTATTAATATTTAGAATATGTGATAGAAAATAAATTATTCATTTGGTTAACAAATTAATGCGAGCAAAGTTTTTTTGGTATTTAGATTACGTATGTATAATATTATATGTTCACTTTCATAACAGTGTGTACTCATAATCATTTTGGCCATGGATGTTGATAATAAATAATTGGCTATAAATATGCCGGTTCTACCTAGTGGGTCACATTGGTTAGAGAAACGCACATAATATTGTAATAGATGAAATGCGGAGATGTTTAGGTGAAAGTTTAATAAATAATCGATCGATTCTTGTAACAACTGAGTTGTGCGTTGATCATTTATTGCTGTTCAGTTATAGTATTGTAGATATATACATATTTATTTTTTATTTTTTGGGGAAAATTAACAGCAGATACATATATAAAGAATGCATGCCAGAGAAGCCACTAATTAGATTCCACGAATAATCATAAGAAAAATACACATAAAAATAACAAGTTACAAAACGATTAAATGGTAGGAAAAAAGTGTATTTTTTGTATTTTTTATCAATTTTTATGAAAATTACCACTTTATTCAGTATACTATCTTGACAATTGTGACCTACAGGGGTCACCTAAGTCCACCTTGTCATCTCTTTTTAGTCTTTTTCATTACCAATTTATTTACAAATTGAACAAAACCCCAGCTAAAAGTATATCAACATTATACACTGTTAACAAAAACATATTTATCTTTACTATTTTGAAAGCATTCGTGTATGTATAAAGAAGAAAATTAAGATAACAAATATTTGATAGTAATAATAAGTGAAAACGTTGACAATGTTATTTGTAAACGTGGTTCAAATATTGAACTACGTTTGATCAGAAATTTGATCACTTTTCTTATTTATAAACATAGATCAAGAGTTGAATCGTGATTCAACTCGAATGTCAAATTGAACCGGCGCGGCGACGGGGGTAGTTTAATACTGGTTCAACTTGCCATTTCAGAATTTTGAAGTACCTATGGCCACAAGATACGAGAAAAACATATAAAAAACGATTTAATTCATTAGAATTTTCGATTGACGTTGAATTCAAACAAAAATGTCGAATTTCAAAAAAATGCAATGGTTCAGTGGTCATTATAACCAAATTAACAAAACTTAATTCGGTGCTGTCGTTTGAAATAGAGTTCAAAATCGAAATCAATTGAACTAGGGACCAAATATTTTTATAAATAAGATTTCAATTGAACGTGGAATAAGACTTTGATCTGATTCAACCACGATTCAAGGATTTTTTTTATAAATAACACTGTAAATGATTTTCATATATAGAACTGATTGAATTTTATATTGTCTATTTTTTTTAATTATTGTACTCGGAAACCAATCTTAGATCTGTCTCCTGTATATTGAACCACACCACCCCAGTTTCATGTAACAAGACTTGTTATATACCTCGCACAATAAATCACGGAGTAATTATGCAGTGAAACAAAAAAATATTCATTAAATGCATTCTACCTTTGAGTTATACAGTTTGCTTTAATTAAGGCGCTCTACATTATTTCTTACTACTCTAGCTGTAATTACTGAGAATACTTACTTCGAATCAAAGAAGGTAGTCATCAGATATACATATAATATACATACTTGTAAAGTATGACAATATATATTAAAATAAAAAGTATCTTTACCTCATAAAACATGTATGATGATAATAATACTTGAGAAGCGTTGTATGCGATGAGTGTGTTTTTGAGTTTGAAGGGTTTTCTGTTGCTCATAAAATGTGGTAGAATAACGACGACAAAGGCCAGATAGACTAGCACCATGATGAGGGTGGGAAGAGGATTGTCGAACAGCAGCCATCCTTCAACTCGGGGATCTAAAACAAATCCATAATTAGTTTGTTTCATAAAAAAATGGTATTTTAGACAAATAAATGGTTTCAAATTAAGAGGGTGACTGCTGCCAACGTACCTATTTTTTCAATTTGATATACCATCATTATTACTAAAGGAATCATTTTGAAAAAAATAACCTAGTTAGTTTGGATATTAATAAAGAGAAATATACCTTAACTTTTTGATTATGTTCTGTATATATTCTTGTAGGAAAATAATAAGCATACCCCGATTTTAGACATTTATCTTAAATTTCTAAAAAAATGTAAGGTATAGAACAATATTTTTTTTATAAATTAAAGAAGAACAAAATACCTGGAAAAATATGATATGACGTTGCATTAACGCATCAGGTTAAGTAAATAAACCAAAAAACTTTTATTACGCAATGGCGCTGAATGGAAAATAAATGTTTTTTAGGTTTATTTACTAAACCTGAAGCATTACTGCAATGTCACATCATATTTTTCTAGATATTTTTATCTTCTTTAATTTAAAAAAAAAATATATTACTCTACGCCTTATAGTTTATTAAAAATATAAGATAAACGTTGAAAATCGGGGTATGCCATTATTTTTCTACAAGAATTTATACAGAACATTATCAAAAAGTTAAGATATATTTTTGTTTATTAATATCCAAACTATCTCAATTATTTTTTTCAAAACGATTTGTTAAGAAATAATGATGGTATATCAAATTGAAAAATAGGTACGTTGGCAGCAGTCCCCCCTTAAGTATGTCGATGGATTCTATTTTATTATAAATCAATTTAGGTAAGTACAACATATTATCAGCGAATGTCCTTCAATTTTCGAAAGTCATGAATTTATGATGTTGTGCAGAAAAGCGATAGCTATTGAATGATAACTTACATTTATATTTCAAGTGTTTCAAAACTTTGTTTCGTACTATCTCTATCCTGTCTATATAAAAGGGGCTCCATGTAACCGAGGCAAAATCGAAAATGCTCCGTACGTAGCTAAAATACATATGTAGAGTGTTTTTAGGGTTGTTATTGATTTAAATGATTTTGCCACTCTAATAACAAAAATTAACATTGATAAAGTCTCTTCAATTACATAATCAACGTGATATCTGAAAAGCAACCTGCTATCAATCAACACACTTAAATCTCTAAATTCAGTGCGTCTTTCTATTATTTCATGGTTAAGAGTATAATTGACAACAAATGGTTTAGATGCATTTGCATTTTTGTACATTTAAGAAAAGTTGATTGGAAGTGCAGTAATTGTAGAATCTGTTAAAGTCTAATTGAAGCTTATTGCAGTCATTGATATTATTTTTTTTTGTAAATTGTCATTCTCTTTTTAATAAATACTATGGATGTTTATAATTATAGATTAAATTAAATAAAATACTTTTAAAATAAAAGGAAACACAGTATTAATGCACAAACGAGTGATAAATTTAATGGTCTGAGCGCTTTCGTTTGCTCTAAACAAAGGCACAATTTATACTTACTACAAAACTAAAAAAAAATGTTGATAACAAATGGGAGTGTGTAAAAGAATAAAGGGGAGGGGAATCTTGGAGGTGTGTAAATTGATCCTTTGATGATGCAATCAAAGGTTAGCGAATGCGCTTAGACCATTAAATTTATTTATCGTTTTCTGGAAAAAAAAATGTGTTTCATTCAATTTAAATAAATATTATTTATTAATTAATGGTTTATTTTTTTGTAAAATCACATGATTTTTGTTGATATTGATTGTCTAAGCTCTATATTATATCGATACTCTACAAGTTGAAATAAATTGTTTTTTGGTTCTTTCAATAATTTTATCAGGTCTTCCATTCCGTTCAAACATACTGCCCAAATATAAACATTCCTTTACTAATTCTAGTCATTCGTTTTATACTTTTATCATCTTAGATTTACTCACATTCATTCTCAGTTCATTATGCAGGCATGCTTCATACACTTTATTCACTAAATACTTTAACTCATCCGCACATTCAGCACATAATTATTAACCCTTAGAAAATAGGTACTAATTAATTAAAATATAATATTTATACGTACACACGATGGTTTTACTTAATTTTATTTGAAGCTTTGATTTTTATACTTTTTGTATGATTTTTTTTATATATTTTCAGAAGATGTATGTTTTTATGAAAAGTTTCTACTTCTAGTATTTGCACCAAGAAATATACAATATTTCGGGACTTAAATGCATGTAATGCATATACTTCCGGTAAAACAGTTTTTTTGCCTTTTATCCGCGGAAATCTTAATGTCAATGTATACCAACATAAATTTTATGTTTCAATTTATTTTATTCATATTTTTTATAATCTAAATCAATGACCAGAAACTCGTAAACACAATTGCTGTAAAATCGACGACTTGAATAGCTTTAAAATCAGTACTGCAAAAAAAAAATTAACCATGAATCAAGATTACTTTCACTAACGCACGTAAATTGAATTAATCTGAATTCATGTTCCTAGAGCACAAATATGATGGGACTTTATTACACAAGTGAAGATTTCGTAATAAATTGAAGATACGTAACATTCTAACGGTTAATAAACTACATACTCATTGTCATAAATTTACATTAAAAAATACTTTTTAATATTTCATATTGGTTTAACGTGGTATCTTTTCGACATTATCATTCAGCAAAAATATTGTTAAGGTACGTAAAGAATGTGTTACTTGTTTTGTAAATATTTTTTTACTCTCCACACTAATAGTGGAATAGTGGAGAGTCATGATTTCACAATTTTTAAGCGTATTTTTATACATCAATTTCTTAACGGGTATCATGTAAAGAATGCATAGGTGATCGCAGTACGCCGTATGCCGTATGGTCGTAC